>JAECUM010044372.1:0-20317 GCA_016617855.1 Megalonaias nervosa | reverse complement strand
AATACGATGGTCCAGAGAGAGAGAGAGAGAGAGAGAGACGGCCTTCGGACATTTTCTTATTTAATTAATAATAATCGATATTTAGAACATTATAATAGGTTTAAGAATCAACAGCAACAATAAAGCGTTAAAATACATTACAGTACGTGTGCCTTGTAGCCAAGAAATTTACCGTATATTGTCGAGAGGCTATTGCAGCTATTTGTATCATTGATTATATCAACACTGTAGATAAATCCCAAGGAAAGTGTACACATACCGTTACGACGAACCATATTCTTTTAGGTTACGTGGTTTAAGTACATTTTCAAGGTTTTCATCCAGCCCAAATTCTTTTTCTCTCTCACTCCAGATTTCTGCGTATTTTGTCCCTTACGCATGCCAGGGGAGGGAGGAAAGGAAAGCAGAAAGGCTTGCGATGAAATTGTGTACCATATTAAATTCATTTAGAAAACGGGGATTATTCATACTTTCTATAGTTACTTCATACGTCACTAATGATTAATGAGTGGAAGTTCATCAATGATTTAGAATCAACAGCACACAGTTACAAGAACGTTTATATATGCCTATTATTGCGCCATGGGGGAATCACAATTTCGTATACCAATAGTATTAGTATATCAAATTGCTTTATACGAACACTTTGAAAGCCATGTTATTTTAAATGTATGTTATACCCTTTTCATGTAACAAACGTTGGCCTTTTTTGTTCTTCTGGTTATCAAGTTTTAATATCATAAATTCTAAAGATATCACGTTTTCTAGTTTGCAATTCGAACTCATGAAATGTTTTTTAGTAGTAGCATCGGAAGACCTAATAATGTAAGACCTAATAATGTTTCCTCACCTTAAATATTTACAGCATGTTTTCTGTTTTCTAATTTCGTGGCGTTTGTTTTTATTTTTGTAATCATATCATTATGTATGTTTTTTAAGTGTTGTCAAATGTTGTAAAGCGCTTAGAGCTTCTAAAGATTAGGCGCTATACAAAGCCCTCATTATTATTATTATTATTATTATTATTATTATTATTATTATTATTATTATTATCGTGTTTTTTCTTTGCATTTTAAACAATACGATATCATGTATTAAATAAGTATCGTAATAAATTTGGAGTATGAGCAATTTGTATATAGCTCTCCTTTTTAAGGATTTCTTAGATTTTCGTGATTATTTGTTTGATTTTGGGAAGTCGGTGTTGGGGAAATAGTCATCCACCCGAATAATTAGCCAATCGCTAGGGACAAACGATAAAGAGTGCACTGTCGATGAAATTTCATGGAGGCATGGTTTAATTTCGTTGTGAGTTCACGCCAGAGCCCCATAAATGTCCATGTAGCCAAGTAGTCCCTATTAAAATACAATTGTGTGGATTGATTGTGTATCTCCGTGTGCAGTATTTGTGATGGGGACTGGTAAATTGTACAATGGAATAACTGAGAAGGGATTGTTCTGTCATTTGGAGGCGCCTTTTATTGTTGCTGTGAGGCGAAAGGAGGCTTAAAATCATGATTTGACTGACCTAGAGTAGCGTAGGGAAAGTAGTTCCCTATTTTTGGTGTTTGAGTTGTATATTTCCACGGCGTGTCATTGCTTTTTTTAAACAAGTCTTTTAGTGAATGGTAGTGTGGTATCTTTTTTTTATTTTTTTATTTTTTTATTTTTTTTTTTTTTGTCGTGCATATTGTTCTAGTTTTATGGGTATTTGGGTTTTGGCTTAAACTCAATCCAAATTCAATGTACGAAATCTTATATCAATATATTATTAAAAAATATTTTTTTCTTTCAGAACATTTTGTATAGATAAACCATAACACTGAGTTACTTTTGATGCTGCGCCTACAACCACCCCTTTGGCTTCTACCAAACCTAATTCAAGCAGTATTTTCCTAATATCTTCGAAGCAAGTATTTTTACAAAACTTATAATAGGGAAATATAGAACCACCATGTCTAAAAATATGTTGTGTCACTTTAAATTACAACGTCATCCTTTCTATTGTTTGCAATTGTATCTTTTAAAATTATGCGTTTGTCAGAATAATGTTATCATAGCCACCTTTGTTTGATTCGCCTTTAATATTATTGTCATTGGTTGGTCTGTTCAATGAGCATTTTGTAATATTTCTTTTCTTGATTTGATAATGAAACGAAAACTTTTGTGTTATTAAAAGCTTAATGCTGCATATTTCTAAGTTCATCTCGGTACAAACTCATATTTGCAGAATTCCGCAGCAAATAACGCTCGAGCGACATGATGTAAGCTGTGTGATTCGGCAAATGACAGTTTATACCATGATACACTCTGAAAGCAAAATCATGAACTTTTTGTAATTGCTATTTCTGTTTTTTATTCATAGTCATTCACTGTTTAGTTTTACTTAGATTTTAATGCATTATATAATTGCCTGAGCTAACATTCAGCGTACGAGTACGAAATTTGGGTTTCTGGTATTAAGCTATTTAAAGAAACAGAATTGGGATTTTAAAAAAACTACACAAACACCGATGATTCTGTGCAGCTAGTTTCACAATTAATGTATGCTTCTTCAGGCACAAAATGTTTTGAAAGAAACGGATGACGTCTTTTTATTTTAAAATAATGATATGCATCATCATAACAATTTTATATATATGACAGGATCTAAAAAGATACACGAGTCTCTAATGAAACCTGAATCAATAAAATAATAAAATAAAATAGAGACAAACAGTCATACATATAATGATATTGTTATAAAGGATATACAATTTATCAATTTAAACACAAAATTTATACAATTTTATATAGTGCCTTGGTATTAAGGCCATTAGGATACAAAGTATCTAACTTATGAATCTAATAAGTTTCTTTTATAAGTCTATTCATGTCTCAATGCACAATATCTATTGGCATGAAAGAAAAATCAGTAGAGAGTGATTATTGGTATTAAAGTGTGTTGAAATATTAGAGGAAAACTGAGGATCTCTATAAAAAAATTTATGAAAGCGATAATTATTTATTCTCTTAGAAACTTGTTGAAGTGTTTGTCCAACATATTGCATGCACCATTTTCTACAAGTTATCAAATAAATCACATCACTTGATACGCAATTAGTGTTATAACGTAGAGAAAATACCTCTTTTGTATTAGCGCTACTGAAAGAAGCACTTTCTCTTATGTTTGCACATTGAGAGCACCGGTGTCTGTTATATTTAGATGACGAAAATGGTCTCTTTTTTTGGCTGTTTAGTTCTAATTAGAAAATCTTGCAAATTCTTGGGTCTTCTATAAGCAAGAATTGGTTTATTTTTGTAAAGTGATTTTACGCTGGTTTTATTTGATAAATTTAGGAGACTCCAATATTTATTAATTATAAGGCCTATATTAGGTAATGAAGGATTATATTGTATTGTGAAATGAATTATATTTTTCTCTATTTACATTTTGCTGTGTTTAAAGCCTCATGTTGAGGAAGATTACGGGCTTTGTTCAGCGCAGAATCAATTATATGTGTAGGATAATTTCTATTTGGAAATATGTTTTTAATTCATTCAATGAATTTTGTAATTGACAATCATCTGAAAATAATGCGTCGGTATCTATTGACCTGGCTATATGGTATACAGTTTTTACATGACATGGGATGATATGAAAAATATTCCACATATTGGTGGATATTAGTTTCCTTGACATGAATATTTGCAGAGATAGTGTAATTAATATTTTTTTAAAATTACATTTGCATCTAAAAATGAAACATGCGTACTAGATGCAGTATAAGTAAATTTAATCGTCGGGTGAAAATGATTTAGGCGATCAATGAATTTTTTAGTTCTTCAGTTGAACGGTTCCAGATCATAAATATGTCATCTAAAAATGTAAACCAAACTGATGGATTAAACTTTTCGTTTTGAAGAAAAATCTTGTTCTAATTTAGCCATGAAAAGGGAAGCGTATGAAGGAGCCATAGGACTACCCATTGCCGTACCCATTATTCGGATGTAATTTGTATTATTAAATTGAAAACAAATATTTTCCAAGATACGTTTTATTATTTTACAGATATCTTCACTAGATAGTGTGCGATTATTAGGACTGTTATCAAGAAAATATTTACACGCTTCAACACCATCTGTATGCGGAATGTTGGTATATAATGGTGTTACATCTAATGATACCATGATTGAGTTATCAGATAGCTGTGGAATAGACTTCAACTTTTAATGAAATCAGTAGTATCTTTAATGTATGAAGGAAGTGATTTCATTCAAAGTTGTAAAACACTATCAATAAATTTGGATATTCATAAGTCAGATACTTTGTATCCTAATGGATCTAATACCAATGCACTGTATAAAATTGCGTATTTTTTTTTAATTTATAAATTGTATATCCTTTATAACAATATAATTATATGTATGACTGTTTGTCTCTATTTTATTTTATTATTTTAAAAAAACAGGGAATTCTCCAGCGCGAATGTTAGAACTACCCCATCATCAATCAAGTACTTCAACTAATGTTAGACAAGCCAAGGTCTTGAACATGCGATACATGGTCTTTGCATGTTATCTAAATGGACTTTTGTATTCTGAGTGGATTCGTTTGTTGTTTATGTTGAGTACTGGCCTTGTACAGGGTTTTAATGAAAGTTCTTTGGATTGTTCAAGCAATAACGTTTTGTAATAGCAGCAAGGTTGGTATCCGTCATTATATTCAACACCAAGCGATGAGAATAGGCGGTATATTTGGTAGAAATGTCGGCATTTCTACATAAGTCAGGTGTAAAATTTCCCCTGTCCGACGCCTCTACTCTTGTACCAAGTTTGACACATTTTTAAATTTTCCAAAGAGCTTTTATCAATCTAACAAACGAGCTATTCAGGTTTTATATTAATGCGCGTGAGTTATTATTTTACTGACTTGAGCGTGCAGTTGCAAAACGTCTCTAGTCAAGGTTCACGTTTTTTAGTATCCACGACTAACATAGTGGACAGATTCTAGAGATGTGTAACCCAAGCCTGTATAAGAGCGGTATAGTATGATCTCGCAATATGTACTGACTGATAGCTGGCATGTCTGATTGTGGGATAATATATGGGATAATATATTTGTGTTCAGTTGCTCTTGATAAACTGCTCTGGGTATTAAACTTTTATTTCCCATAAAATCTTTACAAGATATTTTCTTTTCCTACGTTAATACCAGATATATTTTATCGTGTGGTACCAACCACATGATATATAAGTATATATATGATTTCATCATAAATTTTTTTGAAAAATTTTATTGTAATTTTCCTTGATTTCATATAATAACTTCAACCAATGTACTAAATCATTTGAACTTTAACAGTATTTAATACTGTTAGTTATTTTTTCAAATATTTGCGACCTCTAATTTCTTGGATATCCTGCTGATTTTAGGCATTCCCAAGTAAAAAGCTGTAACTGTAGTGTTGTTTTTTTGTTGTTGTTGTTGTTTTGTTTTTTGTTTGTTTAGTTACTCAATGTTTTTCTCTCTCATAATCATAATCTTTCTCCCCCGATAGCACGCGCTTATTATCACGATAAGTGTCTAATTTTAACTGTGCGAATGTTTCGGAATAAACATAAAGATTAATAAAAATTATTTATGGGTTAATTTTTATGGGTCATTATCGTGTTCTAGATCATTGTCCAGACAGACAATATCCTTTCTTTGTAGCCGGGAAAACCTTTTGTTGTTGCCACCAAAAGATTTTAGTTTCTCCTTATAAAGTCCTATTCCAGTTTTCGGCTTTTTTTTTTACTGCCTTTGCTTTATATCATTCATATAAACAAATTTTGTTATCTCATCTTTACCTGAATCTTTTCATTCAAATAGTGCAATTAACTTTTATTTATCTAAAATAGTTTTATCTAGACCTGCATCCATTACAAGATCAACACCATACTGTTGTTCTGGAGGAGGGCCCAAAATCTATGGTAATGTTCGCTGATTTTTCACACTTAATGCTTTTACTATTTGCATTTGATTTTCTCCTAATTGTCATGTTTGTCTATCAAGTTTTGTTTTAGTTTTTCAATTTGCTCTGCGACGTTTATTGCTAATTTTTGGGCGATATCCTTATAAAATTGCTGCTTGCATATCTTTTTTTTCTTCTAATCTTCGCTTCATTATGATTTCGCCGTCTGCCAAATATGTTTAAGAATTTTATTTATATTTTCACTAAGTCAACTGTGCATATATACTCTTATATTATATATTACTATGTAACAAAACATTATGTAAAATAATGAAACCTACTGGAAAATAATTTTGGAGAGTAAATATAGATATATTATGTAATGAGTCATAGTACAGAACGATGCGGATTGTTTCACTGAACAAATAAACCAGATAAAAATATGTGAATTTGTTTTGTAAAAGATGATTTTAAACAAAAATTATCAGGCAATGATTTATGTTGCCCAGACCCAGACATACAATCAGTGCCGGATTAAACCCTGTGGAGGCCCCTATGCAGTCGAAATGTCGGGACCTCCCTCTCAAATTATCTCCTAATATTTCAAGATCAAATCAATTCGATATTATTGATCAGTTGTCGCGGGGCCCCTAGGCCGGTGCCTACTCTGCCTATTTGGTAATCCGGCACTGCATACAATTAATTAATGTTATTAGTGAGTGCTTAGATTATGCATTTCGCCGTGGTTATTTTTAAGTTATAGATGTTATCGATTATTGTGATAAAAACCACAAATGAAACATTACGAGAAAAGCGTTTATAATAAAATACATCTTACGTAAATAAATTGTCAGACTACAAGTATGAATCAAGCAATAAATATCAAATACTAAAATATAATTATTGAACGTGTATTACAAGGCAGTGAAGCTTGATAAAATCGAATCACCAATAAAGAAAACAGGCAAATCTGATTACCTTTTCCAGAAATTATTTAATATCTTTCAAATCCCTTTTGAAACCAAACATCTCAGAACAAAAAGGTGTTAAAGATTATGATTTGATATAGGAGAAAATACAACCCGATCTTTATACAAATCAGTTCCGTTTTCCTTTATTGCTTTGAGTTTTTCATGCAACATGCTGCATGTTTATGTAATGTAACATTTTTCTATTCAATTTCATATACTCCATAGTCGTCTTCTTGTGCAATTTCAGAATTAGTCAGCGAAACATTAGCAATGTCATCTCTTGTTACAGTTAATTTTATAGTGTTATCTTTATTTAGATCATCACACAACTTTAGATTACACCAATAATGATTTGCGTTTTTAATAAAAATTGATTTTGTGTTCTTTTGTTGGTTTTACTCTGTGTATACTCCGTATTTGCTTTCGTATATGTTATATAATTATATAATATAACCAGTTATATAAATAATGGAACACTAAGATGCAGACGGTGATGTAGAACTGGATATTAACATGAAATGAAGCTATAAATATTACAAACGAATTGAAAGAATATGTTGACCGTGGAGTTGAGATGCAATCCTAGTCATCGGAAACGTTATAAAATCTAAATTTGAACAATAATAAGATTCTAAAATTAGGACGTGTTAGTGCTTGTGATGCAGTAACAAAACTGTATATTCACGATAATATCAACATTCTCACAACAAGTTTCACAAAGTAGTTGATGAAGAAATCACGGGATTTATGATATTTATTTCATAAAATCTGGTGATGCGATGACTGGTGGTATCGTTTTAAAAACAGACACCAACAGCTCAGGAGCGTTTGGTTTTGATGCATTATAGCAGGAAAAACGTTTACATTGCAGTTAGGTAGTAGTCATTATATAATAAGATATGATAATAAACAAAATAATGTGACTATAACAATATCTGATGGCTTTCAAACCAATACGAATAGTGACAATATAGTTGTGATTTGGAACATGTGAGGGGACAACGACGAGAATTTTCAACACTATTCGAAATGAATGGTCATTTTATTTTTAAAAAATGTCAAAAAACCTACTGATATTAAAGACTGCCTCGATAATGAGATGTTCAAAATTATAAATATAACTTGAACACATTTTTAAAGCCCAAAAATTACTGGCAAATTAGACATCTAGGGAAATGTGGACATGGGCGATAATCATATTAAGAAAAGCACAACAAAATCCAGTTGATGATAAAGATTGTGCCAATAAACCATATCTGAACATGATTGGTACCAAAAATCTAAATTACACAATTACAACCCTTTGAACGAAAGCTGGTGATACAATGAATATAAAATCACAACAAGCTATCAAGCTATTGATAATGTTGACAAGAAAAATATATATTATTAATTAATATATATATTAATTATAAATTTAGTATTAATATTATTAGTGGAATAAAAAATGGAGAAGAATTTATTTGCTGGCAATTCTATAATATATGATAGTGATAATCATATAAGAAAATCATATAAAACTCTAATAGGTTTTACAGTCTTAAAGTATGAAGCGAAACATGTTATTCAACTGGTCGAAAAAGCACTACAATTGTTTTCCAAAAATGTTGAGGAAACTTTAAACACACCAGTTCGTGTGCGTATCAGTGAAGAACTAGTTTCTAAGTGTAAAATATATTCATCTGGGGTACAACAGAACTTGATTCTTTTAAAATATGGTTTTGCCCGGGTTTTGTAATGATCCCTTGAACATAATCATAGGAAGTATTTTTTTTTTTTTATAAAGGCGGTGATTTTGTTGAAATTCAATCCCCAGAAGAACAAATAAATTTTACAAAGATACTGCAATAATATTGTTTGGTGCATTATTTGCTGAGGATTCTGTCCACCATCTTGCTGACATTAAGACAAAATTTAAATTATTGGTTGAAAGAAAGATATATCCTGAACAGACGATTTAAAATGCTATATTTGAATTTGATCAATTTGTGTCAATATTGGGGTTTCCAATTTAATATAATAATATAAATGTAGACACCAATGAATCGAAACTCATCAATTTCTACTCTCTTTAATTTAAAACCTGGTGCTACAAAAGCTTTGAGATTTTCCAGAACGTTTCAAAAATGAAAATCTGTGTATTTAGTAAAAACAGATGACTTACCATCATCTATTCTCGCGTACAAGTCGAGCCCAAATGCGAAAACATGAATTCTGATATGCAGTCCCCTAATGCACCAGTAGATCAGGGCCTTGTTGATTCAGCTGATCAGTCCAAGCCAACGGCATAGACCCAGATCTGCTGGTGCATTATGGGAAGACGTATCTTGATCTGTGCAGTTTGCAGTTGTGCAGAACTTTTAAGCGAGTATATATGGCATATAAATCCATTTATTTAGTGGATTTAGTGTTCAATGACAACAAAAACGTGCACAATCAATCCTTCAAATGGAGCTGATGTTACTTTTGCAAAACAAACATAGATTACTGTTACCGTTGTATATGAGATTCTAAAACTTTATTTGCTTGAGACTAGTTATTTTTGGATATTGCTCATAACTGTGTTTTGATCACGCGGTGTTTATACAAATCCCCAATCAGCTGACTCTGGATAAAAATACACATAACCTTTAAAGACTTTGCTAGGGATCGATAAATTTACCATTTACTCGTCACTAACATTCAATCAATACGAGCCAGCTTATACACGTGTGTTCGATGGAAAAGGGGTTATTCTGGATTTTATACCTGGGGTATTTTGACGTTGACAAACAAATTAAGTCTTCCTCTGCGTACCATTTTCGTTTTGGGATCAGCAAGTATCAGAAATTAGATGTTTTCGAAAATATTTCCAATACTTGTTTTGAGTAAGCCGAATGTTTTCACCAACTAGAAACTATGTTCAGGCCTTTATGACTCAAGGGAGCATGTAGAGATGCACCGTGCATTATCTTCTTAAAGCTTAATAATGCTATAAATTAAAACTTCATTTCCGTCTATTTGAAAGAGATGAAATTGTTTTAGCAACAGTACGTTGCTAACAGAAAGAGCTGTATCAATGACAAACGATGAAGTTTGTAAATATGTAATTCGGTTCGCTTCAAAGGAGATATAACAATGCTTTCACGAGTTACAACACATAATTAATCTGATGGTTTTAAAACCGATGGTAAAATATTGGTGGGAGAAACGAGAATAATTATATATTGGTATAAACGTAATAAGCTGTGAAGAGATGACAAATTCAGATACTTATTTTATCGTCTTGTGGCAAAATGTCAGTACGACAACATAAATATATCAATTTGTTATCGTGTCTACATAATTATCTCAAGAGATTGCAATCGATAACGTGTCTTTTTGACGTAATAGATCTCGTCTCCATTACTCTTCGGGCATTATTTGCTGTGTGATTCGTCAACTGACAGTTTATTCCACGATAAACTCAGAAAAAAAACCAACAACATCGGACTCTTCAATGACGACTAAACACTTCCATACTACTGAATATTTTTCTGGTGCTTTCTGCCCTCCTGCTATCCACTTCAAGTCACGTGCCACGTGACTTACAGTCATGTTTAAAAAAAATAGCCTTACATAACATGAGTATCAAACACAACATAGTACAGATGTTGATCTATGTTTGGCAAAACCAGTTCATGCCCTTTTAAGAGGCATATATTCCATATATCCCCTTCTACATGATTATTTCTGTTTCTTTTCAATTATGTCAAAATATTAAATTGTGGAACACGATGGACAAACCATCATCGATTGACCACAGTGTAAAGGATGACAAAGAAACAAAGGAAAACATTAAAAATACAGCTTCAAACTCTTGCACTGTTTATAATGAAAGTAGCGTTTGAGTGCTATTTAATTACTTTTGTCGTTTTCGAGACATTAAAACTATGTTTTTTTGACATTGTATTGTTTGTTTTTAACGCTCCGCTTGGTTATTTTCACTTTCTGGAGTTCAGAGGTCAATTGTAAAAATGAGCCGATAACTCTTTTACATTTTATATATTTGGTAATTCATTCACTGCACTTTCAGAAGATGGTATTGTCTAGTCTGGCGAAATTGATTTTCCCAATTTACTAACTGCTAAAGATGGTGTACTTAAGACTAATTCAGGCTGATTATTTTAGCACAAGGGAGCAGTCATTTTGGTTAGCTATGTGCTAAGATCATGTACAATTTCCACGAGTACAATATTCAAAGAAATTTTAGCACCAGTTCATGAAAGTAACATAGATGTATACCAACATTCTCTCCACTGTGTATGTTGCAAATGTAAACAACTTCACTTTACACCCTCCATTCTCTCAGAAGTTCATAATATCCGTAGAGCGTACCCCACCCCCGTGACTAGGAAATCTCAGTCGCGGGGTTACATTAATTGTCTCCCCGCGATACAAATAATGTAACCCCGAGTCTGTGATTTCCATATCTGGGTGGAAACCGCAACATAGATTCTATTAATCCAGACACGATGACGGTAGCTTGTTACCTTCACACAAAGAGATAGATACTCTCGTTTCTCCCATCAATATTTGATCCCCGGTTCTAAAACCATCAGATGAATTATATACCGTAACTCGTGAAAGTATTGTTGTATTTCCCTTTCAAGAGAGCTGAATTACATATCTAAATTCTTTATCCTTTGTTATTGGCATAGTTCTTTCTGTTAGCAACGTAATGTTACATGAAACAATTTAATTTCTTTACTCGTGTTTTAACATTCATTCAACATTAACAATTCCTGAAAGGCGCATTTCTCAAAACAAATATTGGAAATCTTTTTCATAACTTCTTATTTCCTAAACTTATTTGGTCCAAGAACGAAAATGGCACGCCAGAGGGAAAATATAATTCGTTTATCAACGTCAAAATACCCCAGGTATAAAACCCAGACTGACCTCTTGCAATGAACAGGGAAGTATAAATAGCAGGCTCGTACTGATTGAACACCAGTGGCTAGGAAATGGTCAATTTACTGATCCCTAAGAAAGTCTCAAAAGGTTATATGCACTTTTAGAGTTAGCTGATTATCAGTTTACATAAGTGCCACGTGGTCCGAAGACATTTCAAAATAAACAATCTCATGCGAACAATTCAGTGGAATTGTCATATACAACAGTAATTGTAGTCGGCAGGTATAGCCACGGTTGTACGAAAATATGTTTGGTGGAGGGGTATGAACTGAAACCAGTAGACAACAGTAGAATAGAACTAATTGTGGCTTTCTCTATGCTGAATATAATTGTTACGATTATATGGTCATAAACTAAGTAACAGGAATAAGCAAAACCAACAAGTTTTGTAAAGCTTAACAACTAATTTAATTATCAAAATTATAAAATGAAAATTTAAGTGGAACTTAAAGTACTAAGAATTGAATTCAAACTAATCCTAAAAAGTTATATCAAGGTCCGAAAGGATAGAATGTTCAGAATGGCATTGTCCAGAACTCTTCTGAATAGTTCATAATAGTCCCAGAATAATATTTTAGTCCAATTAGCACTTTGTAATTCCAATGAATAATTCAAACAAACGTCTCCTCTCAAATAATTTTAAACACAATATTAAATATATATTCAAATTGATGTGATAACAAGAACATAAGAAATAAGACTGACCAAAATTTTCCAGTTTCACGTACTTATATATAAGCATAAGGGGTGAAAAAGCATTTTGGTACTACTGGCTATGTGACTCTTTGTAAATATCCCACATCGTAAAAGAACCCACCGGACCTAACCCATCCAATGGAAAATAACTTATTTCTTCTAAGAACCCACATGACCCCAACGGCCAGTGCGAAGTTACCCCAAAGTTGTCAACAGGTTTTATTATCAGATACTTGACATATATTAACAGATTCTATGTAATCTACAAGCAAAGTAATATTTTAAAATAGAGTCTATACCTATGTATAAAATTGACTATGTAATATCTTTAAATAGATAATCACTACAACATAAGCCATGAACAAAAATTGCTCATAATATAGATACAATCATGTAGCAAGAGTTACAAAAATATACATATACAAAGCAATAATACTCTTTTTACATTAAAAACGTGAAGGTCACATTTCCAACCTTTTGCACGACATTATGTTGTGATCGGCTTGCACCGTTAAAAAGTTTTCGGCGATGGCGCTGAAGATTGTATATGTGCTTATTTTAATAAAAATATATATTGAATAAGGTAGAATGAAATATCTCGAAGTCGCTCGCCAGGCAAATGTCCACACTCAGCTAATGACACAAAACCACTCGATATCTGCTTAGAAGTTCAGGATTATTGCTTAGTTAGTTTTAACACGATACTGGTTGTATTTGGCAAGGAAATGGGAGCTTATATCTGCCAAGGAAATGGGAGCTAAAATATATACATGAAATGCAAAATATATACATGAAGTTATGATAACAAATTGACTCCTATATACCAAACAGAGATGAAAGAGCTTCGATTGGAACATCACTCAGCCATTTTCGTCAGATCGTGAAATAACCGACGAAAAAGTGTTAGGAAAACATATAAATTTAGTATGTTTGGTTATTCGCCTTAGGCTGAGTGCACCACATATGTTGCGACAGTAAAGGCCGTGAATGTTCTAACTGTGATTTGGTCTCCTTCCACCGCCATGTTGTTTCATGTGAACGAAAATATTTCAGAATATAGTTCTCAGTGACGACGAATTACATCCGAGGTTTCTTTCTCGACATCATGGTAAAGACCGAGAACGTCCCGAGTCGAACGAGCTTATCTCAGGATCCCACCTTGAATGTATGGATACATGATTATATGAAATACATTTATATAGAATGTCCAAGATAAATGCTGTAGAAGAACTAGGCGATGGGTGTTGTAACTCGCGGCGCAGGATTGATTCCAGCTATTAAGGAAGTATAACAATCGAAACTGCATTTCATACATAATCTAAAATCTGCACAAAAGGATCAGTCTTCACAGATCTGACTGGATGAATAAGAAACTGGACAAAGTTCAGTTGCTGAACACTTCTCTTCCCTGGCTATAGTTTCAAAGATGTTACGCCACCTGCAATTGCCCGCATCCTCAATACGAGTTCTGGAACCAGGAAGGAAGAGGAATCTAACTAGAAACGCTGCCCTAAAACACTGAAACCAAAGGGCTCAAACCAAGAACACTCCAAAAGGGTACATACACGCAAATAAATCAAAGTCTGTTCAGATCGCATGATTTAAAAATTAAATAATTTCATCAGTTTGGTTCATTATTCATTCAACAACCTAAACGACCCTTGTTGTGTGTAGTTCTTGTTGATATTACTGTAATTGTTGTTGCTATTCTGTCATTACAGAAGCACTAACTTGTCCGAGGATATAATCTTCGGTTACATCGCTTTGCTTTAAACAAAATAGACGTCGCTATTGCTCCTTCTTTGTAGGTGAGTGCTAGGTTCAAGCCTTAAAGGCGTGACATCCAAAAAGCAAATCTCATTTCCTAATATCTATCAATGTCATTTTCTCATTTTCCCGATTTCGTACGTCTCGTCTTTTGTTTTATAACCCCAGCCTATTACACCAAGACAACCTTGATGACAGGATGTCATTTTCAAAACCTTGAGCCTGAAACGTTTGAATCGTTTCAATATCGTCCGCATCTTTGGTATTCTGTCGTCTGTTGCAATAATTTACCATCTTCCTGATAACTTTCCGAATGATGTCCTGAAATAACGACTGATGTGCAATTGCGTGTCTCTATTATATTGCCTTCATTAGCTGATACGGACCCATGTTTTACAAGAAAACGTTTGTAAATTACCTAGTTCAACAGGGTTACATCTAAATCATGGTTATTTATTAGTGATAAATTGACTGAAGAATGAACATTCGGTTAGGCACTAATTCAGCACATATAACCTTCAAAACATTTAATGCACATAGCATTTAACCTTGATAACATTAAATGTTCAAGGATTTATCGCTCAGAGCATTTAACCATCACAACATCAATTGTTCAAAGTGTTTATCGTTCATATAATTGAACCTTCACAACATCTAATGTTCAGTGTTTACCGCTCGGAGCATTTAACTTTCGGAACATCTAATGTTGAAAGTGTTTAGCGTTCAGAACATTTCACTTTCAGAGAATTAATTTTCAGAGCATACTTCATTTGTAAAACATTTTCTAAAATTGTTTTCAGTTCAGTTGAAATGACAAAATTAACTTGATCCCAACGCTGCACCGTAGAGACAAAAACCTTTATTTGTTTCGCACGAGTAAAACCCTTACCGAATACGGTTTAAAAAGGGTCATGCGATACAAAAGGACGCAAAATGTTTATAAAGAAAATAAACGTTATAAATCTTCAAATTTATTTTCATACCCCAGATTTACGTAGCATTCATTATGCATCATTTATTACATTTGCCATTTCCCATATTCGTTTATTTCATGACTCGTGCGTTTCCTCTCCATAACATTAGAGCCATTTGTTTTTCCATTATAAAATCGTTTACGCACTATTATTATTATGCTATTATTATTATTATTATTATTATTATTCTTATTATTAGTAGTAGTAGTAGTAGTAGTAGTAGTAGTAGTATTACTAAGGGTCGATACCTGGTGTGTTTACATATTATCGTTAGAAGGTGAGTTGTGTGCCACTATGGGAATCTCGTCTTCAAGGTCAAGGTCATGGGTCAGTATTTTAATTTTTAGTCCCACTTTCTTTCCCTTTCTATAAATATTAAGAGCTGTTGGCACGTGCAGCTGTCTGAGATAAATGGATTAAAGTTTGCATACTTAATACTTAAATAGCACTGCATATCATTCATTGCTTCATTGCTTTTATATGGAAAGATGTCATTGTTATATACAGCAGTTGAGATACGATGTGCGGTAGTTTTACATTATGCGTGGCGGGTTGGGCATTACATGATCTGGTGCTTTCTTAATTATATGCGATTGTTCGTTATTATATGTAGCGCTTACTCTAATACATAGGGCGCATTTTCCTTTAAATTGTTCGCTTTACTCTTTTTCTTTTTATTTGGTAGTTCAGTCTAAATATTCCGTACATGCGTCTTTATATTTGGTGGCTCAGTCTATATATTCCGCACATGCGTCTTTATATTTGGTGGTTCAGTCTTTGTATTCAGTACTTACGTCTTTATGTTCGGCGCCTACATCATTATATTCGGTGCTTTCATTATAATGATGATCATGGAATAACTCGTGAAGTGGGATTGTCCGTCTCATACCCAGTTATTTTTGACTAGGTGTATAGAGTTTTATTTGATGTTTTTAAAATATATGCAGCATTAAAAATATCGAAATGTCTGTGGTTGTAGGAGCATCCAAGGCAAATGAAAATGGCAGTCAACAATGTATGCTAATAAACTGGTAAGAGAAATATATCACTTTAAAAAGACAAACCGTGAAAACATGTTCACCCCCCCCAACCCCCATCCCCCCGAGAAAAAGGTAAATTCAACGTAAACTCGGTGGCATGACCAATATATTTATGATGTTTACACAGAGCATAGTAAAAATATATGAACATTAATGAGCATGCCACCCATGTACGGTTTGCCGACAACTTTCACTAACATTAGTACTTTAGTATGCTTAGGTACACCCCTTGTATTCATACGCCAGCAAGCCTGCCATCAACCATACTATCGATCTTTCCAAATGTATTTATAGATTTACGAGGAGTTATATAAAGACTGAATCTGAAGTTAAGATCCAGATATATAGTGTCAATAATAAGTGAGTATTACTGCAACCCATAAGCCAGACCCTAATGGACGTGAGTAGTATTGAAATGGCGCGTTTTGATTGACACGGAAATCGAAATACATTTAATTTATGGAAACAAATAAATAGTACGATGCTTATAAAATGTTTTTCTTAAGTCCCGAAGATTAGATTTTATTAAAATTATGGACACAAATGAACAGTAATATGCGATTACTTTTCTTGGTCAACACTGGAACTGGATTTCAGGGTTGTATCTTTACTACTTGTTTTGTAAACTATTTAGACTTAGTTCAAGATATAAAACAAAAATGCAGAAATGCTGTGTTTTCCTAGTACTCAACAGCAGGACTTCCAAAAGTGATTGAGCTGCATAACAGCTTCGTTTAAGTTACTTGAGTCTATCTTCTCAAACCTAGAATTAGAATCAAAAGTCTATGCCCCAGTTTTGGACACAAGGGAAGCGTTTGACACTGTATGGCGCGAGTTCCTTTTCCTACAGCTTGACCTATTGGTAATTTCTGGCAAGCTCCTCACTGTAATTAAGGAATCATACTTTAATATATATAGGATTGTAACTATAAATGGCCCTAAATCTGAACCTATACCAATCAGACAAGGTGTCCGTCAAGGCGGGGTTCTTTCCATGCTTCTGTAGCTGGTATGTCTCAATGATATGTTAAATTTGTTTGAAGATTCCAAATTACGAATAACCGTAGCATCAATTTCTTCTGGAAACCCTGCTGATATCACCTTTATAACGACAACAACTGCACATTTACAAGCAATGATTGATATTGCTCACTTGTATCTTTAACCTTGAATTTTAAAATCAATGAAAACAAGAGCTGCATTGTCATCTTCAAGCGAAACAGACAGAAAAGAGTTGCAATTTTAAGTGGAGAATTGGCCCAAACTTTATTCCGATTTCTCAAACTTCCGAACTTGTAGGAATCCATATAAACGCTGATGTGAGCTGCGTAGAAAAAAATGGAAGAGGTATGTACAAAAGGAAGAAAATCACTATATTCCCTTATCGGGATTGGGAAAACGGAATGTAAATTAAATCCCTAACAGCTGCAAGTCTATATAAGAAAATTGTTATTCCAGCAGCGTTTTATGGTTGCGAGGTTTGGCCAAAGATTGGATGGAAAGACATTAAAATATTACATGTATTTCAACAACCATCTATAAAGTACATTCAAGAATTCTCACGTAAGACCAGATCTGTAATGAGTGAAAGCATGCTTGGACTATACAGAATTGTCCCTGAAATTGATACAATGAAAACTACACTTTCCTTGCAAATTATGTCATATGCCAGAGAATCTGTTGTCTAAGAGAAAATTATAATGGGATTGTATAATTTTCTTTGCAGGAATGACCAATTCTCTATATTATTAATCTCTGAAAGGAAGAAATAAAGATGGAATGAATGGGGTACCTGGTTAAAAATTCACATTAAACGAGGTAGTATATAAAAAGCCTGCCACGATCAGGTCATATAATTCTGTGCTGTTAGCGCATTTAAGAATACATTCTCCAGTTGACGACGACAGTTCCTTTGAGGTCACTTGTCCTGATGTAATGACCAAATATATATCGTGATTTTGTTTTTGGTTGAATAAAGCAGATGTAAGACTTCATTAAAGCTTTTTCTTGGAGCAAACTATAGTTAAACATGTTCCATTTTTTCTAAATACAATAGTTCACCAAATTAAAACCATTACTTCAAACATTGGAAAGACAACAGAATTAATGACTTTGAGCATGTCATGAATATCAACTGCAGTTTAGAAAACCACTTTAGCAGATGATGGTCTACGAAACGGCAAGTCCAGTGCAAATCGGCTCCTTTTCTGCAAAGTATCATGGGTATGGTTGGTATTATGTTCTCATGTACAAATATCTATTACAGGAGGTGAGCCAGTGAAAGTATAATCTTGTACCAGTTAGAACCAAAGGTGGAACTCTAAAGTTTCGTTGTTTGCATAGGTTTAGATTCTTAAAAGAAAAACAATTTCCCAGGTTTTCTTCGTTGGGTATACTAACTATTAAAAAGATCTTCTATATCTTGGATAATGTTAAAGGAACTTTAAATTCCCTTTATTTTGGTTATGATTGATGGGTGTTAATTTTGGATTATAAAGTATAGAATATAGAGCTTGGCCTTACTTCTGAAGTGCACCTGTCGAGAAACTACTAGCTCCGCTGGTCATTTTCACATCCTGGATTTTAAAGGTAAATTTAAAAAAAAAAAAAAAGCTGATAACATTTTTATTTCTTTTAATATATTTTGTAACTCATTCAATGCACTGCACTTTCAGAAGCTGGTATTGTCTAGTCATGCAAAATTCGTCTTTACCTATTTTAATAGCTGCTAAAGATAGTGTACTTCAGAGTAATGCAGGCTGATGTTTTAGTATATGGCAACAGCCTGTTTGGTTAGCTGTATGCTTGGATCATGTACAATTAACACAAGCAAAGAAATTTCAGCCACAGTTTATGAAAGTAACATAGAAGTATATCAACTTTCTTTCTGTTGAGCATGTTGGAAATGCAAACAACATCACTTTATACCTGTAACTCTCTCAGAAGTTCATAATATCTGTAGAGCAGTCTCCAAAATGTCTTGCAGAAAATTACCCACAATACCTTGCAAAAATGGCGATTTGTACAGAAATTTCCATGTTCGCCGTTTTATGCAACACATTATACTTTTGACTAAAATTTAAATCCATTTGCGTCCTCAAAACAAATCAGTTCTCGGTTTATAAAGGATAATGGAACTATTTAAAAATGGTATGACATTTCAGATAGTCAATACAATTGTCCTTGACTAAAAGCGGTAGTATTAAAATAGTGACACAAAGTATAATTTCAATTTATTAACATAATAATATTTTTCATAAGAACATAACCAAGCTTAAACAATAGACTCACATATATGTAATATCGAAGAATTTAGTATAAAACCAACTGGCGATGGAGATGCAACATACAACAAAGAAAAAAATAAATATATTCACCCATCTTTAAAAAGTTTTTAAACATATTTTTGCATATATACACATATATACAACAAGGTATCATGTTTATTATTATCCCACTCCACCCACCCATTCACCTCTCACAAGCATGTTGCCATTATCATATAAAATGTATTGCTTCTAGAATCATCAAAGTCGACATAATCTGAGAAATATATTGGTTGTTTTGTTTTATTTTAAGAATTTAAACAGACCAATGTACAATTCCATTTTCTGCAAACTATAAATTAAATCGCGACAGTTTTTGGGCGACAGACAATATCATACACGTTCCGCCTGGAACGTCGCCCGCTTCGAGAAGTGGAGGATAACGTTGATCTTGAATACGAATTGTTCTTGCGACTGTGCTTGACGTAACCAAATGGTCCGGGTATCCAAGGGTAGATAAGAAAAGTGGCATCCTCCTTTTGGGGTGAGTAAGCCAGGTACACTTGCTTGAAGTTTTCCATCACTTTTTTGGGCCTGATCAAGTCGACAGATAGTTTGTTCCAATGCTGGTTGGCTTGATTAATGGCCGCCTGACGCAAGTTTTTATAGTAGGAGTTGGCAGCATCTTCAGCCTAAAAAGCGGAATTAAATATAGCATCAACAACAGCAAAA
>JAECUM010044371.1:0-14004 GCA_016617855.1 Megalonaias nervosa | reverse complement strand
GCTGAATCGATAAGCAATCTTAACAGTAGGACGTTAGTTATCCATCCCACGCCCCCGCCTCTGCCCCACCCACCCCATCCTCCGTTGCTTGATATATCCCAAGGAATGATGCGGGTAGCATTCAGCATATTAAGTGGTTTCCTTGAGTTTGTTAGTCATTGAAGAGCTGAAGTCTGATACAGTAAAATCTCAAACTGCATCAGAGGTATGTACTGCATGTATAGTTAGTCTCTCTCTCTCTCTATCTCTCTCTCATTCTCTCTCTCTCTCTCTCTCTCTCTCTCTCTCTCTCTCTCTCTCTCTCTCTCTCTCTCTCTCTCGATATTTTGACTCTGTAACAGAAAGTCTTCGTTGTAATCATCGTTAACATTGCTACATTCAGCACTGAAACTACATTCGTCTAAGTCATCATCGTCCGGTAGTGTCATTATCATCGTCGATGTTGTCATCATCACCATCATCTTTGTCTTCTTGTCATTCCTCTTTTCATCCAGATAAAAAAGAAATAGAACAATAGAATCAACATTCATTAAGACTTAAGATGACTGCGCAGTCAGAAGATATCTACCCCCACCCCTCACGCAGTCATAAGATATTTACCCCCACCCCTCACGCAGTCATAAGATATTTACCCCCACCCCTCACGCGGTCATAAGATATCTACGCCCACCCCTAACGCGGTCAGAAGATATTTACCCCCACCCTTCACGCAATCATAAGATATCTACCCCCACCCCTCGCGCAGTCATAAGATATCTACCCCACCCCTCACGCAGTCATAAGATATCTACCCCCACCCCTCACGCAGTCATAAGATATCTACTCCCACCCCTCACGCGGTCATAAGATATCTACCTCCACCCCTCACGCGGTCATAAGATATCTACCCCACCCCTCACGCAGTCATAAGATATCTACACCCCCCTCACACAGTCATAAGATATCTACCCCCACCCCTCACTCAGTCATAAGATATATACCCCATCCCTCACGCAGTCATAAGATATCTACCCCCACCCATCACGCAGTCATAAGATATCTACCCCCACCCCTCTTTGTCATAAAATATCTTCCCCACCCCTCACGCAGTAATAAGATATCTACCCCACCCCTCACGCAGTCATAAGATATCTACCCCCACCCCTCACGCAGTCATAAGATATCTACCCCCTCGCTCAGTCATAAGACAATTTCCCCCACACCCGTCATGCAATCGTAAGATATCTACTCCACACCACTCACGCAGTCATAAGATATCTATTCCCCACCATGTCTACTCCCCACCCCTCACGCAGACATAATATATCTACTTCCCACCCCTCACGCAGTCATAAGATATCTACCGCCACCCCGCGAGATAAAGGTAGAAGGATATCAAAGAGAAACCAAATATAGATATTGTTGGAATTTTTTTACCTCTAACAACATCAATGATCGGTGAAGGCTGTCAACGAGTTTGTAAGGAAAAGGTTGTTTCAGTATATACGAGGGAACTTTGTTACTGTTTAATGCCCTCTCCTTTGTACACACACACACACACACACACACACACACACACACACACACACACATACAGCCTCCATATAATATATGCTTGAAACTAGGTCATTTCAATTAGCAGAAGTTTTGAATAATTTAATACGTAGAGATTTCTAGTAGTCAGCACGTAAAACATTCCCTCTCGCTTTTTTTTAAAAATATCACCGCCTATTGCAAAATATAGGAAATACAAATGTAATAACAAGAAGTAATGCCCTTGCACTTTTTGCTAACCGCAAAACAATAGTCATGATAAATGTATCTTCGTAACACAAAAAGAAAAAGAAACAAAGAAAAGTTTAAATTAAAACTTTAAAATAATGTAGCATGTGGATCTTTGCATTATGACTCAGTAAAATCCCTGACATCTTTTTTATTTTAACTTGTATTTTAATATACTCCCTCTTGCAAACTATCAGAAATAATGTTTCAAAAGAAAAGCTGTGTTTATAGCAGACTAAACCAATAGTCATGATAATCTTATTTAAAAACTGCGAAAGGGGAAAATAAACAAGCAATAAACCACAAATAAAATGTCAACTTAAAAAATTAAAAATTCTTGTTGAACACGATATTTGTCATCCCGAAACAACAGTTATGACATCAGTATGTGTATCTTATACAGTTTTGCTACTTTTAGAAGGCGGCAGTTAGTCTATCCGCGGTTGTCCACACCCAATTCTGACATTAAACACACACACACGCACGTACACAGAATAAAAGTGATCTTTTAATTTTAAGAGAAAAAGAAAGTTTTCTGGTATGTATTCTATGTGTTGGTCAACTTATTCAAAAGCAGCCTAGTACGATTATTTTACCGTTGTGTTGTCAAAATTTAAACAATGAACCAGATATAAAAAATTAACACCACCCCCTCCAATAACAACTTGAACACTCATTCAGTTATAATATAATATAATAATAAGAAAAGAAACACAATATAGTTATTATTATTATTATTATTATTATTATTATTATTATTATTATTATTTCGTAATATACATGTGTAAGGAAAATGTTGGACATCATTACGTTACGTGACTGGACGGCTCATTAAAGTTCGACGAATGACTGATGGTCACAGCTAAAGTCGGTATTTTATTTTCTATTTACAGCGGATTCTGGTGCAAGTATGCACTGGAGTTTTCTATTTTTAAAAAACAACATATGAAAGTAAGACAAACAAATGAAAAAGTAACCTCTAATAAAATGCTTTAATTTCCTCGATTTCGGCTATTTTGCTCATCCTCTTTTTGTAATCAACACGACAAGCATTGGAACTAGGTATACAAAACCACGACTAGGATAGGGACTAGATATACAAAAACCACGAGTAGGATAGGGACTAGGATACAAAAACCACGACTAGGATAGGGATTATGTATACAAAAACCACGACTAGGATAGGGACTAGGTATATAAAAACCACGACTAGGATAAGGGCTTGGTATACAAAAACCACGACTAGGATAGGGACTATGTATATAAAAACCACGAATAGGATAGGGACTATGTATATAAAAACCACGACTAGGATAAGGACTTGGTATACAAAAACCACGACTAGGAAAGGGACTACGTATATAAAAACCACGACTAGGATAAGGATTTGGTATACAAAAACCACGACTAGGAAAGGGACTATGTATATAAAAACCACGACTAGGATAGGGACTAGGTATATAAAAACCACGACTAGGATAGGGACTAGGTATACAAAAAACAACGACTAGGATAGGGACTAGGTATATAAAACCCACGACTAGGATAAGGACTTGGTATACATAAACCACGACTAGGATAGGGACTATGTATATAAAAACCACGACTAGGATAGGAACTATGTATATAAAAACCACGACTAGGATAGGGACTAGGTATATAAAAACCACGACTAGGATAGGGACTAGGTATACAAAAACCACGACTAGGATAGGGACTAGGTATATAAAAACCACGACTAGGATAGGGACTAGGTATATAAAAACCACGACTAGGATAGGGACTAGGGATACAAAAACCACGACTAGGATAGGGGCTAGGTATATAGAAACCACGACTAGGATAAGGACTTGGTATACAAAAACCACGACTAGGATAGGGACTAGGTATACAAAAACCACGACTAGGATAGGGACTAGGTATATAAAAACCACGACTAGGATAAGGACTTGGTATACAAAAACCACGACTAGGATAGGGACTAGGTATATAAAAACCACGACTAGGATAGGGACTAGGTATATAAAAACCACGACTAGGATAGGGACTATGTATACAAAAACCACGACTAGGATAGGGACTAGGTATATAAAAACCACGACTAGGATAGGGACTAGGTATACAAAAAACAACGACTAGGATAGGGACTAGGTATACAAAAACCACGACTAGGATAGGGACTAGGTATACAAAAACCACGACTAGGATAATGACTAGGTATACAAAAACAACGACTAGGATAGGGACTAGGAATACAAAAACCACGACTATAATAGGGACTAGGTATACAAAAACCACGACTAGGATAGGGACTAGGTATACAAAAACCACGACTAGGATAGGGACTAGGTATACAAAAAACAACGACTAGGGTAGGGACTAGGCACATTTAATTTTGATTTTCAGCCAAATTCCATTTCTCAGCGCCTATCCTCTTGAGCATAACATTTAAATTTCATTTCGAATAAAAGTAAACCGAAAATGATGGCATCCAAAACCTCACGTGAGCCTGGCAAAATGCTTCTAATAACACATTCAGGACAAAAATGTTTACCCACTTCACCATAAAATTTCCATTTTGTGTAAATGATAGAAGTAGCTTCAGTACAACTGCTCTGAAAAGCAAAATATTATGGCAGGTAGAAAGTTAGAAATTTGATCATTAGTGTGCCAGTACTAATTAACCACTTCTACAGCTGAAACAAACTTTTGTCCTTTCTAAATTTAAATCATAGTAACTCCATGTTTCGTGTTTTGCATTGCTAAATAAATTGTGGTACAAGGCCAAAGACAAGTTAGCTTCTATATTACGATATTTTGTGGTACAAGGCCAATGACAAGTTAACTTCTTTATTAGGATATAATGTGGTACAAGGCC
Source organism: Megalonaias nervosa (assembly GCA_016617855.1). Classification (NCBI taxonomy): domain Eukaryota; kingdom Metazoa; phylum Mollusca; class Bivalvia; order Unionida; family Unionidae; genus Megalonaias; species Megalonaias nervosa. The sequence goes on along the minus strand of JAECUM010044371.1, from coordinate 9,365 downwards.
AAGGCCAAGTTACTAATATATTACGATATATTGTGGTACAAGGCCAAGGCCAGGTTACTAATATATTACGATATATTGTGGTACAAGGCCAAGGCCAAGTTAATTTTTGTATAGCGATATTTTGTGGGACAAGTCAACTTTAAGACCTCAAATTCTTAGCCAATCTTCTATCAATCCAATGCTTTTACATGCCGTAAGATAGTTATATCTTTAGCTTTTGAAGTTACTATTTTTATGTGGGTACCAATCTGCCTTTATTATACAAGTCATTAATTTAAAAACCCCAAGGAACAGTGATCATTCTATGCATGCAGTAGGATCTTCACTAATCCAGATGTATCAACTAAAACAAAATGTACAATCGATGGTCAAGACACCGGGAACGTTGAACTTGAAAATAGAACGATAAACAACTGTTGTTGACTTAAATAAAACAGTTGCAGGATTTTAGTATTCATGCTTCCTCAACACATCCACGATGGAAATGAGTAAACATTTCTTTACGTGTAAAGCTTGCTTCTGAAATCAATTTATCCAAAATTTATGCCTGGTCGAGTGCACCAGACATAGCAACCGTGGTTAATCGTGCGTATGAAAGGAGTGACATTAACAAGGGGTAGGAGGTCATGCGAGTTTTAATTGCGATCTCCCAATTTCAAAGAATTTGGAATAATCCAATAGCTGCAAAATTACATCCAAAAGCACGAATTCTTAGCTAGCTTACTAATAATCGTTATCTCAAATCATGTCATGCAAATCCTGTTACATACAAAGACTGAACACATTCCTAGTTAGAAGTGTGATTTGAATATAAATTTAATGTACATCACCTGCTTGTATGTGTGGAGATTATTAGAATCCTTCATTCATCACATTATTAGAATTCTTCATATCCCACTTTATTAGAATCCTTCATACATAACATTAGAATCCTTCATACAACACATTATTAGAATCCTTCATACATCACATTATTAGAATCCTTCATATCCCATATTATTAGAATCCATCATATCCCATATTATTAGAATCCATCATATCCCACATTATTAGAATCCTTCATACATCACATTATTAGAATCTTTCATACATCACATTATTAGAATCCTTCATACATCACATTATTAGAATCCTTCATAGCTCACATTATTAGAATCCTTAATATCCATGTATGAAAGAAAAATTCAATCCGAGAGTCAGAACTTTTCATAAGACACGTAACTTCGCCGAGCGTGTGACGCAAACATTGGATCGCGATCGTGGAATATTCCTATTCTACACTTAAGCATATGATGGATTTTTTCTCACAATAATGATCAAAAGGTGAGGGTCTAAGTAGAAAATGTAAATTTCAGACAGCAAACCATCCATTAACAATATCCTAACCTTAAGATGGAGCGTATAAGTTCAGCATAAACTTTAAATAACGTTTTAACACATTTAGCTTTCAAAGAGCAGCGGATGAAATGCAATGGTAATGTTAATACACAGCGTCCGAATTTTGTATTGCAAATTGCTTGCGAAGTGATACAAAAAAGTGAAGAGGTAAAATAATAAAGTACACTCGTATCACAAAATTAATCAAGACAGACGAAAAAATAATGAATTAATCATCCATACGAATTTGATCTAGAATTTGTTGACTCGACAGAACTAATAATAATAATAATAATAATAATAATAATAATAATAATAATAATAATTAAATTTGACAACAACGGTTTGTTCCAATCGAAGCACTATAACGTCTGTAAGGGTGCAAATTTCTGTCGATCTATGAAGAGCACATTAATTTGAGAAGGTGAACGATTAATTAGATTTGTGGGGACCAGCGCGTGTTAAATCACCATAATGCACGGATTGTTAATGGCTGTGTCAGGAGAGAAACGATTTTTTATTAAGCATTCGTTTATTTAACCGTCAGACAGACTGGAAGGAAAAAAGGTTAACTTCGATTTTGTATCGGAATTGTCAGATTTGAGACTTTCCAGAATTAGTTATTTGGGAATTTAGAGGTCACGCAGACTATAATTTTGGCGCCTAGTAGAAAAGGCGGGAGAGATATTTAATCCGGACTGGTTACGCTAAATAAGGGGCGTGATTCCCACACGAAATTCTTGGGTTTAATATGTCCCATCGCAAAATTTTTAGTCAGTCTACACTTTTCTGCAAGAGAAAAAAAATGTAGGAGACTCCGAGTTTGAATTTAGAAGAAATTCACTCGTAAATAATTATCCAAGTGATCGGATGTTGGGAAAGACGACGGACACGATTTTGGCGGTAGAAGCGAGCGAAGCTTGAAGCACAAGGTATGTTGCGCCAGTCTCATGTAATTTGTTGATATCAATATAACGATTTGTTTGATTTATTTTCTTATATTTGCATGAATTTATTTGTTTAAATTCGTAGATCAATTTTCTTGATATGAATACAACTGTGTGAGTTCATCTATATGAATCCGTACAATGATATTCTTTATATAAGTTTGACGAATTGTTTGAATGTGTCGTCTTGATTGTTATAGGAAAATATGTATCTAAGAATTTCATGCTTTAACTTAGTTGATATGACTTACGAGAATCCGTGTGAATTCACCGACCTTAAATGATTCACGTATGATAAAGACTTGAGTGCGTATTGACTGAAATTAACGTTGTTAAACCATGAAGTGAGATTTCATTTATTCTAGAGACTTAAATGTGTGTATTCGCTAGAAATAACGTAGTTAAGCCATGTAATGAATTTCATTCATTCATTTGTGTAATTGAGACGAGAACAGAACTGTTATATGTCTCGGGGGATGATAATGTGAGTCAGGTTGAAATAGCCGTTAGGAAGTACATTACTCTTATGAAACTAGGTTTGTTTATGGTCTGTCATGTTTCGCTTGACCAGATAGCCTTTCGTATCTGTTTGAATTCCGATAGAACTATATCTGACATAACGAGAGGGGAGTAATGATCTAATCCCAGTAGGATATCTGACAGAAGATTTAGGTTGCTTCTTTGTTTAGTTTTGGAAGGTGAAATAGCTCCACGGGACGTATCCACGTACCTATCTATCGAAGTATATATGTATCACGTATTTACATATCCACCTACCCACACAAAGTTCGAGGGCCGAAAGAGGCGAGACAATAGAGAGTATGGAGAAGAGAAAAGAAAAGTGGAAAGGACCAAAAACAGAACAGCCACAGTGAAGTTGGAATGAACCGGAAATAATCAGGTTATGAAGTTGTACAATGCAATGACTTCGATTGTTCACTCGATTCTATGATGAACTAATTATATCACTTAAAACAGATCGACTATTTATACAAGTATATTTGTGTTTTGAAATTCGGTGAATGATTTATTTCAAAAAGAAGTGTATCTTCCTAATGTAATGCATTATCACGGTTGTTTCTGTAATTGATTAAATTGTTTTTTTTTCCATGTACGGGGGCTCGTGTCATTCTGTTTTATATATCTGCTCAGATATCTATCTATTCCACCTATAAGTTTCACACTTTATATTGATATTTACTTGATCCGGGCAATAGCACTGAAGGCGATCACACTCTAGATAATGATAACCAAATTTCCACTACAACCCACCTCAGTCAAGTGGGGGCAATACGTAGCAACGTCCTTCTCGCTTAAGTACGTAAATGTGTTGCAAATACTGTTCATCTTAATTATTGCGAACAATGGTGAAGTGATGAATGAAATAGGGCAGTGTATGTGCACTACATTCGCAGTGCACTATCGAAATTGTCCACGGTCGTGATAAAGGTTACGTGTGAGGTATGATAGAGCTATCTTGCACCGATGTTCTACGTTGGAAAGCACGGTCAGACACATACGGATAAAAGAAAAAGCACGTCTCCTAGTTTTAATCGGGGACAATGTAAACTACTTGGCAAGGTGTGCCTGGTTTTGAACTGTCACTCTCTTTTTTTATAAAAGGATTTGGCAAAAAAAAATGACTCACTCTTATTAATACACGGACCTCTTGACAAAACTAATGACAGTTTTGAATCAAGATATGCCGGAAATGAAATAAAACAAACTCTGGATATATACAAAAAATCCTACTTAGACGATCTCTTGTTTAAACTCTGACCTAGTTTCTCCTATATTTTGCAAGAAGTCTAAAATGCTAGAGTATTCTGTTGGATTACAGAAGCCATATGCATATTGTATCGGAATAATGTACAAGCGAGGATTCAAATCACTATGCAAACTAATAAATGTTTAATGTTTAAGCAATGATTCCAGCCACTCTACAAAGTCAGAATAATATACTATGAAGGCTTCCAGCCACTCTGCAAATTCAAAATAATGTGAAAACTAGAATTCCAATCATTCTGCAACTCAGAATAATGCACCAACAGGGCTTCCAGCCCAATGAAAGATTAAAATAATGCACAAGCATGGGTTCCAGTCACGAAACAGTCTGAATAATGTACAAGCAATAGTTCCTGCCACTCTGCAAACTCAGGATAATGTACAAGCAAAGGTATTAGTCATTATGCAAACTCAAATTAATGTACACGCAATGATTCCAATCAGTCAACAAACTCAGAATAACGTACAAGCAAGGATTCCAGCCACTCTGCAAACTCTGGATAATGTACAAACAAAGGTTCCAGTCACGAAACAGTCTGAATAATGTACAAGCAATATTTTCCGCCACTCTACAAACTCAGAATAATTTACAAGCAAAGGTACCAGTCACTTTGGAAACTCAAAATAACGTGCACGCAATGATTCCAGTCAGTCAGCAAACTCAGAATAACGTACAAGCAAGGATACCAGCCACTCTGTAACTCTAGAGAATGGACAAGTAAAGGTTTCGGTCCCGGAACAAAGTCAGAATAATGTACAAGGAAGGGTTCCACACCCTCTGCAAACTGAGAATAATGTAAAAGGAAACATTCTAGTCACTCAGGAAACTCAGAATAATGTACAAACAATGGCTTCATCTAGTCTGCAAACTCAGAATAATGTAAAAACAATGATTCTGGTCACTGCAAACTCGGAAATGTACACGTAGAGATTTCAGTCAGTATGCAAACTCAGGATTATGATCAAGCTGGGATTACAGTCACTATGCAAACTCCGAAAAATGTACAAGCGGAGATTTCAGTCACTATGCTAACTTAGGAGAAAATACAAGCAAGGGTTCCTGCCATTCTGCAAATTAATATCATGGGGTTATGTTTCTTTGTCATTGAACTCTTACGTTTTCAATTGGTTTTCTCATTTTCACAGCTGTCGCTGTGGCTTTGCATTTCGCGAGCTTGGATTGTGACCAGAAGGGTGCTGGTTAAAATCATGCACAAACCAGACTAGATCGGCTAAATTTGTTGTTCTGTGCAGGACACGTTATTTCCAATAACCATTCATGTAATGATTAGGCACTGATGGCAACTCTCAGTAACAATTTTAAAATGCCCAGCGAAGAAACGAAATGGCGGAAACGTAGCTAAAGAAAGGACGTATGGCTGATTTTTTTATTTTATTAATATAAAGATAATAGTTCTATTATGGGTAATATCCACATGGAATATCTGAAAGATTTATGTTCGACTTTTAATAATGCATACATCGCGGTTTTGCTGTAAAACTAATCCTTTTTGTTTATTTTGATACTTTTTCATGGATTCATATTTCTGACAGGCCTCGACCATGGATTGCTCTAACATCATATAACAAGTATTGACTTTTAATCAACTTTGCATTATTGTCGAGAACGAGGACTTGTAAGTTTGCAAATATGCCCGATTCCAATAAACAAGTCGATCTTGTGACGTCACGAACAGTCTAATGGCTACTGCACATGACAGTTATAACACGGTAGTATTACTAGTTAAGGGAAGGGAGTGTTTCACTGACAGTACATGCACTTACTGAAAACTGAAAGAAAGCAGCACTGAGACAATCGCCAATCAAGTCATCGACTCGGCTTCAGGGGGATATATTACGACTCCATGTCTTAAAATTAGTAATAGTAAAGACTGAGAACCAACAATTTTTTCAAAGTTCAACAAATAATCTATTTCCCTAAAGTACAAAGAGAAAAATGTTAAAAGAACTTACGGTATCGAGAAATAAATCCCGAATAAGCATAGAATCTCGAACACAAGTCTTAATGTTTGAAAGTTCTGAACAAACTTTAGTGGTATTCTAAATAAATCCAACGCTAGAAGTGTTGATATGCCTGTGGTGGCTCGTTTCGTGGTAATGTACCATCAGTCTTTTGATGAATCACAATCATACAATCCAATAATATATCCTCATTTGAAATTTCAGTATAAATCCATGTCTCTGTTTTCAAGAAAATTATTTTAAATGAGCACTTTGTATTTCAAGTGAATTTATATTTCCAGTGAAAAAATAATTTGAATAAATTAATTCCAGTCCCAACGAAACACAGGACACAACAATAGGACTGATCTCTTCTTCAAATGTATTTGCAGGAATAAATAATTTTTCAAGCAAGCAAGATTTTATACTCCTCTACCTGCATATCTTGAACTAAGACGCATGAGCTCCATTCGCAAGTATCTTTCAGTTGATGCCACCAAAACACTTGTGTGTTCCTTAGTACTTTCAAGACTGGACTATTGTAACTCAATTCTATCTGGTTCGTCTCAATATCTACTCCAGAAACTTCAAAAAGTTCAAAACACAGCTTCTCGGATCATCCTTAGAGTACCACAATCAGAGCACGCCTCTCCCCTGCTCTCTGCCATACACTGGCTATCCATACGATCCAGAATTAAACACAAAATTTGTTCTCTGTGCTACGTTTCACTGACGGGCTCCAGTCCAACATACCTATCTGACCTCACCCATGTGTACACACCTGCAAGATACTTACGCTCCTCTTCTGACACTCGTATTCTCATTATTCCCACTATGAAAATGAAATCATATGGACAACGCTCTTTTGCATACCAGGGCCCAGCAATGTGGAACGAATTGCCCACTGCACTTAGACACAAAGACACAGTGATCTCATTCAAGAGCGCTCTTAAAACTCACCTATTTCAACTGCAAGAACAGACTTAAAGACCTAATAATGTATCCTTATAATGTATCCTTACCTTAAATATTTACAGCATGTTTTCTGTTTCTAATTTCGTGGTGTTTGTTTTTATTTTTGTAATCATATCATTATATATGTTTTTAAGTGTTGTCAAATGTTGTAAAGCGCTTAGAGCTTCTATAGATTAGGCGCTATACAAAGTCCTCATTATTATTATTATTATTACCTGACCTAAGTTACAATTAGCATTTTCTAACAAACTATTACCCTAATGGAAAATTTCATTCTAGAAGATTCCATATGTTTACAAGATAAAATCTTGGAAGGTCTATTGCTAAAATTATAATAAAAAAACGTGGTAAACACAATGTCCTTGACTCATACCAAGATAATAATCCTAATAGTTAATCAGTACTCTGAGAAAATATTAGCCATGTACTGTTTACAGAATTTTAAAAAAAATGAATCAGGTCAGGTAGAAAATGAACTTGATTTTGGACAACATAAAGTCCAAAACATTTATCCACAGCATATAATGAAATAAATATAAAAATCTAACATACAATGCAGATTAAATATACATGATAGAGGCGCTCTACAGATATTATGACTTCTGAGAGACCGACAGGTATTGAGGTGTAATTGTTTACATTTGCAACATGAACAATGTAGGGAATGTTGACAGACCTCTGTTACTTTCATAGCTGAAATTTCTTTGGATATTATACTTGTGAAAATGTTTTAAATATCTAACCCTATGCAAAATAAAATACTAGAGCGCCACCCTAAAACAATTTTTAAATTTCTGCAATTATTTTTATTAGTTTCATAATGAATGGTGTTCTCAACAAAATGGTACATTAACATTTATGTTATGCATGAAAATAATCTAATTACGCCTATTTTGCTCTTGCTTACACATTATGCCTTGAGGCAGTGTAATGTGTGTAATAATCTTAATTATGGGCAAATTATAAGTCTTAGAACACAGGAGAGCAGTCAACTTAAAATCAAAATTGTTGCATTAAAAATGAAGGAAATATATATTGGAAATGTTTATTTTCAGAGATTTGTAATGAATTTAAGAAATAAATGATGTCTATGCAAATTCGCTTTCTTCCATATTCTGGTGTTAGAACTACAAGCACACATTTTAACCTTTGACCTCATTGAACCTCATGTGATGCACCCCTAAATTACTGACACCTCAGAAATAATCTTGGCAAGTTTCATGTCCCTGTCTTTCAGCTAGGGTGGTCTTGACTAGCGATTGGCGTTAGCTTCGCCCTGACTAGGATGGCCTTGAGGTTTTATTGGTCTCCTGTAAGCTACAACAGGTTAGTTCGGAAGGATTAACTTTAGTGCGTCCGACGATTCCACGATGGGCCAGTGTTTCGCGATGATTTTACCTACTTTGGGGTTGTTTGGATGGTAGGTCAGGATAAATGGTATCCTATCAGCCTTTTCCTTCTTTCCATATTTTAGTAGGTCATTGCGGTTTGTTTGTTTAGCTCTTTGGGTTGCCTCCGCAATCAGGTCTTTGTCGTAGCCTCGGTAAATTAAATGTTTAGATAGCAACTCAGACCTTTTTAGAAATGTTTCGTCGTCGGAGCAAATTCTGCGTATCCTCAGTGCCCGGCTATATGGAATGTTCCTAATGCAGTGTTTTGGATGACAGCTGATTAGGAGGAGATACTGGTGTTTGTTGGTTGGTTTCGAGTAGATGTCTGTATGGAGTTTGTTTTCTACCAGTCTGGTTGTTGTGTCTAGGAAAACGTGGTTTGAGTTGGAGATTTCTGCCGTGAATTTTATTGAAGGATGGAAGTTGTTTACCTTTGATATGAAATCGTCCAGACTTTCTCTTCCATGTTGCCACTTCATTTCTATATCAACGATAAAGCGTACCCACTGGTATGGTGTCAGTTCAACCGATGTTAAAAGCTGACCCTCCAGTTTTCCCATAAAAATATTAGCATACGAAGGGGCCATTTTTGTACCTATGAACAATGAAATATCCGGGATGTAATTTGCACTTACATAAATGTACACAATATACCAGATGTCGTCATGGCTCATCGATTTCTAGGTTAATACTAATAATTTCCAGTATCCGCAACACGTTGGTATAAACTAGTTGAAAAATAATACATTTGGAGGTTTAATTCCTGTAGAAACAGCCAAGTAAAGTTTTGCAAACACTACGGTTTTTCTGTTTTCTTTGTTTGTCTTGTCTATGTTTTGTATATATATTCCTTTGAAAAAGGCTCATTAAGAGTCGAAAGCGCTCAGGCTAGGTAGATACTAGTTTTGCACTGTTCGCTGTCTGTTTA
>JAECUM010044370.1:0-13378 GCA_016617855.1 Megalonaias nervosa | reverse complement strand
AAAAATGATGTTGTTGTTCTGAATAAATACCCCCCGGCTTGGATGAACACCAGTAGCCTATATTACCCTGCAACTTTCGTTGGCGAGTTACAAAATCCATATTCACCGCAATGACATAACACGTGGCTTTGTCACAAAGAAACGTTATTCAGTAACGTAAAGTCTTTGCAGTATGTGTGATAAATATAAACTAAAGTCAGTGTTTCCCTTTACCCTCATTTGCGCTTGAGAGACCCCCAAATTTTTAATTTGTCCCCCAGTTTTGACACCAAGGAGATTTCTATCTCTCACTCTGGCACCCCTAGAGGATACACTGTTCCACTGACATGAAGTTCATGAAAATCTTGAAGTAGGATAATATGCCCCTCTGCAAATATTAATGACCTATACTATTGTTGAACTTTATATGACAATAACACTCATGTTAAGTCCTCTAGAATGCACACAGATTTAAATGGTTTTGTTTATGTTATCCCACTGCTTCTTTGTGTTTCCTTAACATCGAAATTTGGCATGCCAAATTAGCGCTGTTCTTGTTTTACGCCTTCTCATTCAGATCTGTGTCACGCTAGCAGAAGATCAATGGATGGCTCACCAGAGTAGAGATGGCTCCGTTTGTTCATTAACATTAGCGTGCCACGTTATTTAAAATTAAACTCGCTTTTAATCCAAATTTCACAAAACGTGCATGGCAAAGTTTGAAGTTACGACTGCTTGGATTTGTGCATACCATATAATGCCAATCGTAAAGATGTCTGAACTGCTCCGACAAGCTATGCCACAAGCTTTCAACAAGTACATCTAGCCAGGTTTATCAGTTCCCAGCGGGTCGTCTAAGTTAATGTATGGTAACGTTGGACTGATGACTGAGCAGAGTTCGTGATAGATATAATATAATGGGTTAGCTGCACAGTGATAGTTCAAACAACATTACAAAGTGATTCCGGTCGAAGATCACACCAGTTTATGATATGGTCCTTGCCCATATTGATTGTCTGGCAGTTGTTGTCATCGTGACTCCTAACCTACTTGGAGAAAGTCATTAAAGTGGACACACAATTTGTTCCTGATATCTAGTTGGTCGAGAAAGGACATGGTGTTATCTTACTGATATGAAATTCTCTGGTTCTAGCTGAGAATAGTGCCGATATGACTACCAATATGGCCCCTAATTGCCATCTTAAAAATTTGTTATCTATTCATCTGGAACGGATGGCCCTATCGACCTGTGGTGTCCATTCAAACCTTCTTGAAAATGTAGTTGATACTAAAGCCAAATTGGGCTTATTTGACCTTCAGCATTGCCACCATAGTGATGATGTCAAAAAAACCTAGTTATCACTATCCCTTATGAATGAACTGTCATATTTTCATGGGGTTTTCACCCAAGGACGAAATGGCTCTACTCATATACGTAGTTGTCCTATATGAAAATTACGAAGCTTCGTTCTCCAACATGATACCACTATAACCATCTTGACAATCTTGCTGTCACTATTCTTTATGAAGGCATAGTTACATAGCTTTAGATTTTTACTTAAACATTACTGACAAAAATTTAGTTGATTCTAAATGAAAGTGGCGCCGATCTATCTTTCAACATGACATCCACAGTGGACATCGTGAAAATCTCTCTATCCTAACTATTCCTGAATGGTTGGTAGTATAAAAATGGACGTTTCACTAAAACTGACATGTACTTGGTCCTGCTTAATCATTAATGTTTGTGAATTTTATTTGTTACGAATATGCAATGAGTTTGATCAAACTTAGCACGTGTTTCTATCTTGATCGTATCTGAGACTAGTTCCCTGATCGTGACATCAAGTTCAATGTCATAGGTAATGGCTGAAATTTTACTTCATCTATCTTTTAAATCAAAGTCGATATTCTACAGTTCCCAAGAATCATGTCTTCAATAGTTTGTGGTATACAGAAATCTAGGAAGTGACCCTTGCACCTGATTACTAAGGTCAAGTAGAGCTCTCGTACGACAAGCCGTAAAGCTAGCTCTCTCTCTCTCTCTCTCTCTCTCTCTCTCTCTCTCTCTCTCTCTCTTTAAAGATTTGAATGTAGCTACATTTAGTACAAGATAGTTTAATATTTAGCGCGCCGGTTACACTAATATATATTTCTTGTAGAACCGGACCCATCCGAGCAGGAAATTATCAACCGGACAATCCAGTATCTACAACTTGAAAGGGAACACAGAGAGCTTCAAGAACAGGTGTTATAAATATGTGTGTGTCCTTGTATGTATGCCATTCTGTATTTGTTTCTGTCTGTATGTATGCAGTTGTCCGTCTGTCTAGTACATTTGAAAAGAATGAGACAAAAGTCTGTGATTAAACAGTCAGTGATCCCACATTTGATACAAACACAATTCGCTACTTAGTTTTTTTAACCAATCTGGTTTTCTCTACCATTTTGCACCCCAGCTATTTAAGTGGATATTATGGGATTTAAGAAAGAGGAAGATATTGCAATTTGTAGATATGCATATTGTAATGAACCACATCATCGCAATCTGGAACTTAAGCTATATTTTCCGTTTCGATCAGTAGTGGTACCGGTATTCTGTGATAATGGAATGAATGCTTTGTGGGGAAAAAAAATATAAATTTCATTTATTGTGCTCGATTATCCAATATGTTGTGCTAAAATATAGTTAGGTTTAAGTTTTACTTAGATTTATCTCTCCTAGAAATGGCGTCTAACATTTGTTTTGCATCAATTTTTTTATAACATTGTTATTGCAAGTGATAGTGTAATAAATCAAAGTGGTCTCTTTACGGAGCGAATTCAACCCTGGCGTGCTAGAAGTCACACTTGTTTTCCCCTTATTTCTAACGACTTCTCGACCACATTCCCTGTCTACTGGAAATTCAAAGGCGTCCAGACGATAAATAATGTTCCTCTAATCAATGCATGACCATAAATATCACAACTACACAATTGGATCACAACTTCACAATTGAATACCAACCTCACAACTGCATGGTTTCTCCTTACTGCATTTCCGTAACGTAGCGCCAGCACTTCACACCGTGAAAACAAAAAAAAACACCAAAAAATACAGGGAACTATTTTTCTAAGCTATCCCTAGGTCAATCAAATCATAATTTATGCCTCATTTCCCCTGTAACTCTCCACCATATTTACCATCATAACAACAATAAAAGGCATCCCCCACATAATGGAACAATCCCTTCTCAGTTATTCCATTGTATAAAATTATCAGTCTCTATCACAAATACTTCACAAGGAGATACACAATCAATCAACACAATTAGATTTTAATAGGAAATACTTGGTTAAAGGCCACTTATACTGCTCTGGCCTGAACTCACTACGAAACTAAACCATGCAATCACGAAATCTCATCAACACTGCACTCAGTGACGTTTGCCTCTAGCAATTGGTTAATCATTCGGGCAGAGGAATATTTCACCAACACGACTTCCCATAATCAGTCAAGTCTAATAAATCCTTACAATGGAGAGGTATACATAAATGGTGCATACCCCAAACTTATTACAATAGTAATTTCGTATATTTTATAACACTGGACCATATTAAAACACTTTTTATTGCATATAACATTTGTCATACATTTAGAATATTTATGATATTTTTCAACGACACACGGATTTCTATCAATCATAATTCTCCAAGGCATCAAGTTTTTCCCCATTAATTTACTATGGGAGGATGACTCAAAAGATGGTTGAAAGTATGAAAGCTATTGACATCTATGAACACCCTTGCAACCTACTTGAGTATTCATGACGGGTGCAGTGGCCCTTAAAGCGGAGAAAATTGGGGATCCAGTAAGAATTGACCAGTTCTGAATGTAGCTGTTGGAAGTTGCTTGGTAAAGCTACAGAAATCGGGAACGCAGAGGTGCAATTCGAGTGTTTTAACACTGCACGCTTAGGCCCAACAATGCATGTTTTGTGATAACTATATTATCATTTTGTTCTGATCTGTGTCTTTCACGGCATTCATTCTTTTACGTTCTGCCTCTCTTGTGGCCCATATTGGAATGCTGCTGCTTCACGACAACTTTGTTTGTTAATGATTCCCATTTTCAAATACCGATTGTTTCCATTGACACTTTAAAACGTCATAGCTGTATCCATGATCACCGTCCTAAGATTACCCTGAAATAAGCAATATAAGTCGGGTGGTTCGGTAGTGTTCCACAACTTTTGGCAACACTTAGAAATGTCCAGTGACACTAGCAGAGTCAGGAATAAGATACGTGGATTACCATTTACACTGCAAAATAATAAAACACTTCTGTTCACAGCAGCCATTTCCCGATCACTTATCGTAGACAACAGTCCTCCAGAATGTAAGTCATCTGCAATGGATTTGTGAACATTTTGGAAACGCCGAAACCACCTAAATGTTGTAGGATATGACATAGAATTACATCTGTAAACCTTATCCAAGTCGACCACGATAGCAGTCATAGAGTACTCCAAGGAGTACCGGATTTTACAGCGTTGCTGAGTTGCAGAATTGTTCTCTTTCTAAATTTTGACGTCACTGCAGTTTACCATAGTTAGGTGACAAACACATATCTGTAGGAGTCCAGCGTGCTGCACCTAAAGCTGCAGATTATTTTATAAAACGACATTTACTCTAGATCGGAATTAAATTTATTGATACGCTTCAAAAAAAAAGGTTATTACAAAATATTCAGAACTTTTCAAATACCCCACGTATGGCCAATATTGATGCCATGAAAAACTCAATGGTTTCCACAAGCTCATCAGACTAGACCAATCGACATAGCTATCCAGCTATTCAACCAACCAACCAACCAACCAACCATCCAACCAACAAGCCAAACGAATACTATGATGACATGTATGTCACCTAGATATAGGCAAATATATTGTGTTCCTATAGTCAACTTACGTGGCACGTTTCAAATGACTAATGATTTCGCATCAGAGAGAAGCAAGAAAACCATTTTTCGGGTGGTGGCGAGGTTGTGGTGTTGTTACTCTAAATTGTAATAAAACTGTATATTACAGTACATCAACTCCCAAATACAGTCAAGGGACCTTGATGATGAAATAGGATCGCTCACAAACCAGAAGCAGGCCATCTGGAGGCGAATTTTGGACCTGGAAATAAGCCTAGCAAAAATGAAAGGAGATGCTGATGATGGGTTTATGCTCCGACCTGTTCCCGCTTATGCGGATCTCCCGTTCTTGGATGAAGGTCCGACCCTGCGAGCTCCAAAGAATGTTCTTAGTGACTACGATTTGGTACCGTCTGCTCTTGATTACCATTCATGTGGCAAAATGCTTCACAGGTATCATGCTTTGAGATATTATTTTCTTCCTTTTGTTCATAACTTAAGACTTGCTTGTATTTATTGTAGTTTTTAACAATTTAGCTTGGTGTGTGGAAATTGAAACTGGACTAGGGTAAATTCTGTTTCATTGAAAAAGAGAAAATTGCATTTTTCATAGGGTTTACTGAGCTAAAAAAAATAAATCTGGTGTTTAAAGCTTTTCTAATGGACGTAATTTGGAGAGTTTACAGGCATATAAAGGAGAACAAAAATGAAGCTGAGTGTGATTTTCTCCCATTCGCTACTTTAATTTTACCTACTGCATGGTACCATGTATCCAGCGTGCTGCAAATTTATAGTCTAAACTAATTCAGGAAAAGTTTTGGTGGTTTTCATTTAATTACTTAGCACATATAAATTATTAACCCTCTTCACCCCTCTCTCCCTCGCTCACTCACTCTTGTCTGCGTTCATTTTGATTAAAACAAACAAGCAAACAAACACGGTTTTTGCTTTGGATACACGTGCTTCTTCAGATTAGGCATTTCATGTCAGTCATGTTGAATAACCTTACGTGGGGATAGGGTGGGGCAGGATGGGTGGGAGGTGGGGTGGAGTAAGGTGGGGGTGTTAAGAAATAAACATGAAGCATACCACCGACAAGAAACTTTGGCACTTTGAGCATTTTATTTCTAGTCATAGACAAGGAGGGTGATAATGGTCTATTAGGACTGGTGATAATGGACTATTAGGACTGGTGATAATGGACTATTAGGACTGATTCTGTGATTGGAGATTCTAGACCACGAAAATATTTCCGAAGGGTGACATCAAGATTATTTCAGGATGGCTTTCCATAGGAGATGGAGATGTTCTAAATACTTTCTATGCTAAAGAGTCTGACAAATCACGTTTATTCGCTTGAACTCAAAGGTAAAATGCATTCAGGTAATTGACATATTGCTTCATGTCAATCACGTTGTTCGATGAACCACTCAGCAAGCGTAAATTAGACACACATGCAGGCTTCGTTTACTTCCCCCATTTTTAATGAAGAAGCTGACTGTCGCGATAATAAATTGATTATCGTAAATATTTACAAATTTTGCAATGGTTCGTCTGTTTTCGATCGATAATGGTGACAAGAAGTCAATAATAGCTTCTTAATTGTAACAGTTGATATCCAGATCGTCTAAATGGAGAAGTTAGATTTATTCCTTTCCCGAAACCTAGACGAATCTTAGATGAAATAAGACTTGAAGTCGTCCGCACGATCAGCTGAACATGACAACATTTGATAATAATTACCATGTGTCTGTTTGCACAAAAAGCATGTAGAAGGCATGTCCAAGCGATAATTGGAAGAAGAAAATAAGATAGGAAAAGAGAAATTGAAAACAATATGCAAAAATGAACGTGTCTAGACTATAGGTGGAGAAACCCCTAACTTTGAGCTTTGTTGTGTGTATTTGTTATGGGTATTTATTGTTTGTTAGATTTTTCGAAATTATATCTGTTATGTATGATTGTAATTTGTAATTGACCTTGTCTATGATCAAGTTCATTGTTTACCTGACTAGGGCTATTCAGTCTGTAAACAAGATAATGCATAGCTTATATTTCTCTGCGAGTGTAGGTTAAATATTAGGATCATTATTAAAGTAAACATTTTATCATAATCTGAGTCTGGAGCATTGGAATTCCGCCATAAAATTGCCTGGTCTCTCTGATGTTTCCCACATTATTTATTATAATTTTAATAAAAGATTTTATCTTGTCGACTACTTAGAATGTTCTAGAAATGAACTTTTGACCCTCATCCTGGTTCTGCATTTTTGTCTTAGTTTTCTTAAATAATATTCTTGTTTACTTTAGAAATTACTCACTTTTGCGATAACATCTGAAGCAGAATCAGTTGTATTATTGTGTTCAGTTTGTTATTTGAATTTATTCATATTATCATTCAGTGAAATTGCAATGTGCTCAGAAATATTCCTTGACAGACACGTTAACATGGAATTATAGTGAATTCAGACAAGGACATCTTTTCTGTTACTTAGTTTAAGATCATAGAGTCGTAAGATCTTCTTTAGGAAGCAGTGAGCCCAAGATTGCATTATTTAGAAATTTGAAAATGTACACTTTAATGTTAGTTTGTTCCAAAAATAATGTTTCATCGTCTCGATCCTTCAGACACTTGAGTGAATCTTTACTTTCATTCACTGAGCTAAAGGATGGGTGGAGGATGAAAATTTTAATTTATAATAAAGACAAGACAATGATTTCAGATTTTATTCTTCCGATATATCAAGCATTTATTTACATGTTTACATCAACATACACCAGTAATGAAACTTCAATCTCAGGAAGAGAGATAAACTCTATAAAATTATCACAGCTGTGATAACACTCCTACCTTTTTATCTCCTTGGATGCAACTTTTGGCTTTTTTCCATTATTAGATAGGATTGAATGAGGCTTATTTCAAGGTACCCAGAAAATATTTAAAGCGTTATTGCAGACGTCCTTGTTTGCTTTCAGTCAATTTAACAGTCTTTATTTCCTTCGTGAGTAGAGTTCAATTTACAAAAATTAAAACACTAGAACAGAAAGGAATTTAATTATTTACATAGATGATTGCAGTAAACATTCCAAAACGTCAATGCTACCTATTAAACTAATACAGGTAAATAAAGAACAAATGGGAAATCAACAAATAAAAGGTACATTCATCGTGGCATATGATCAGAATATATAAATTTCAGGCAAGTTTGCGTTGTAGGACGGGTCGATTAATGAAGAAGGTTTTGTTTTTACAATGAAGTTGTAGGTTTAAAAGTTTTCGTACCAGATGATAGAGGAACACTTTGCATTTTGGCAAACTATTTAGTCGTCAGGTTAAGAAATATATTCGTGATAAAAATACGAGAAAATGGAATGAACATAACTTAAAATGATAAAGACGTGTTTTATCCAGTCTAGTTTCGAGATTAGTTCCGAAAAGTGCAATAATTGTGAACTGTCTTAACTTTGCTTGAGTTCAGTGTAGCTCAGGTCCAAACTTGCAAAATACATGCCAGTGAAAGTTGTTTACAACTTGTATTGTTAATATACATAATGTGACCACATGTTGAGGTAGTTCATTATACTGCAGAACAAATTTTGACAATTAGAAACATCGAAACCCGGCCTTAATACACACAATGAACCTAGTGAATTTACGTTCGTAAGTATTCTTCGCATGGTGGTACGGAATGTAGGGGTGAAATTTGTGTTCGTAGGTTTCGAAATCTTAAAAAATTAATAATGTATATTCAGTCTCTTCCTTTTTAAATATGGTGACATTGACCAATTGTTTTCTCTGAAATTTGTTCGGGAAAATTGATTGATTATTGAAATTCAAGAGAAATTATGTAAATTTATATTTTTGACATGAATGTGAAATATGAAGAGAACCATTTTGCAGAAGTTGTTTAGCACTGAAACTAAATAAATATCTTGGTTTTCTGAGTACAGTTCAACGTCTACAGACAACCAAAAACAAACTACCACCATAATCTGGATTTAGTTAAAATATATCTTGTAATACTTGAATAATACAGATGACCTTAGAATTCTAGACAGAAAAGCTCCAATTATGATGAGTAAGATGAATTTTACCTCATCCACCTCTTTTTGCACAATTATTCGAGGATCTTCGATCATTCATTCGACCTAAATCATGTTTCTTTTTTTCTGCTCATCTAGCCCCTTAGATTCGAAAATATCTAAGCACAAGAACTGAACATGTTCTCAAATTTCAAACCGTTTGATCTGTTATTACTTTGCTCAGAATGTGGATCGAATCACGGAATTTTTGGCACTGTTTTATAATTGTTATCTCTACATATGTGCGAATTTAAGACATTGTTTGGAGAATCTGTGTGTAATATTTTTTAAATCTTTAGTCTGAGTTTAACTTTTGTACAGAGTACGTTTTGTGACTTCGAGGCTAGGCCATTTCCTGTAATTGCGTAACTGTCCGGCATTGTAGTCATGAAACTGTCAGACCTCATAGTCATGAAACTGTCAGACCTCATAGTCCATAAACTGTACGTTGTCACGAGAATGTCAGATTTCGTCTTAAAAACATGTCCGTTGTCACGAAACTGTCAGACATCGTAGTCTTGAAACTGTCAGACTTCGTATTCAAAACATGTCCGTTGTCAAGAAACTGTCAGATTTCGTAGTTACGAAACCGTCAGCCTTTGTATTAAAAAATGTCAGTTGTCACGAAACTGTCAGACTTCGTATTAAATAAATGACCGTTGTCATGAAACTGTCAGACCTTGTCTTCACAAAATGTCCGTTGTCACAAAACTATTAAGCCTCTGAGTCATGAAAGCTTCAAACCTCGTATTATATATTAAAATTCTTGATATGTGCTTTCAATCCTTGTATTATATATTAAAGTTCTTGATATGTGCCTTCAAACCTCGCATTATATATTAAAGTTCTTGATATGTGCTTTCAAACTTCGTATTATATATTAAATTCTTGATATGTGCTTTCAAACCTAGTATTATATAGTAAAGTTCTTGATATGTGCCTTCAAACCTCGTAATATATATTACAGTTCTTGATACGTGCCTTCAAACCTCGTATTACAAATTAAAGTAATTGACATGTGCCTTCAAATGTTACTAGTAACCAGGCCAGTGTGGTAATGCTGTCGTGGAATTTGTCATTTTAATAAGTTTTCTTTCTGCTTTGAAATTAACATTTTGGTAAATTATCTGATAAAATCGCATGGTTTGTAAAAGAAAGAAGAAAGAAAGAAAGAAGCCCGTGATGTCCACTATTTACTAGACTACGTATAATTTGTTGTCGTTACAACAATAAATGCCAATTACTTTAGCATGTGCGAACTATTTAAATAGACTGGCCAAGAAAATCCAACGAAGAATCTATTTCCCCATGTCTATCTTTCAGTACCTATTTATTTCCCCTAGCTGATCTTTCAGTACAAATTTTTTTCCCCTAGTTGATCTTTCAGAACATATTTAGTTCTCCTAGTTGCTCTTTCCGTATATATTTATTTCCACTAGTTGATCTTTCCATATATATATATATATATATATATATATATATATATATATATATATATATATATATATATATATATATATATATATATATATACATACATACTTTGGATTGTCCTCATTAATTTATTTCATTTTTCTTGCAAGTTATCTAAGTCATCTAAGAATTCACTAACCGTGTATTTAGTTTGCTAAAGCTTGTTCTTTAATTCATGATCAAAGTTCTTTTAAATTCCAGATATTTTTAACAAAGAAAGTTCCAGTCATAATTCATTAAACATTTCTTTTCCAGTTGCCATAATCGATGCTGCAGCATAATTCATTTTTGTTTAGTACTTTGTAAAATAAATATTATACTTATGATGTCATAAATTTACTGTTCAGCTATTAATTTTTGCAATATATCTTTATTAACGAATATTTTTCTCATTATAAAAAAAATATTTTTGTTTAGTAGATGAATTGCACCAACTATCTTTTAAAACATCTAATAGGTGTGCCAAGCAGACCAACGTTTCAATGCCTGATCTTTTTGATAAAGAGGAACTCACAGAAAAAACCAAAGTTGACTCTGGATCAAGCCAAGTTCCATCTCCAGCACTTGAGATTGAACCTGATGCCGGAACGGCAGATATGGCGACCGGGCTCAACCGTGAAGCAGATTCTAGTGTATCCTCTCCTCCAGATGCTGACAACGCGGAGGAGGAAGAAATATTCTCGGGATTCCAAGTCACCGATGATCTTTTGAAGAAAGTAGAAGCAGCTATGGGTTCCCGTACCACAACCAATACTACGAAGCCCGCTTCCATTCCAGCCTCTGTAACGGACAGCGGCTCCCAGCCATCGCCTTCTCAACCTCGAGCTCAGCAGCAAGGACCAGTAGAGAACCAATCCACACTACGTAATTTTATTATTACCCATATAAAATGTCATTGCATGTCATTCTACTTCAGTTTCTTACAGCATTAAATATGTATGTGTAATTTTGCAATGCCAATTTAGAACCGATGACTCTTGTAAAGTTTGAACTCGGGATTTTATATGCGGGCTTGACCACTGTTTCCCGGAGGTGAAAACATGCGTTTACCTGAGTTATCGTTTATCCTCCCAGAAATAAGCAAATTGCTAATATCATTGAAATTATTGGCTGCGTTTTAGCAGGATGGAATTATTCAGTGCTAATAATACCGAAACTCTATGATAGTCTCACTTACTAATTAATTTTTGCAGGATGAACGGTGAACTCCAGTTGAAAAGCGTACAGTTTACTGGAGTTGCTCAGTCATCCTGCTAATTTACTAAAAAGGTTTTAGATATATTTAAAATCAATATTTGTAAGAGAACTGTAAATATGTTTAGTGAAACACCGATATGGACGGACCCCGACATCTCTTCGATAATCAATGAAATCCTAAACGCCGCTTTAGAGTGGTTAAAAGCCTGTGATGTGATTCCAGTAATATGATGGCTTTCTTAGCTATCTTTAGGTCATAAGTATACGAACTCGACTTTAGATAGTGGTTTTGTTGTTTTGTTTTTGTACCCTCTATTATGGTGAAGACAAGGACGGAAAGTCGCCGTCTTTGCTTTCCTGTCGTAATCTTTTCGGCAGTTACTGCTCCATTGCAGGACATGGTTTTCAAATATTTCCGGGATAAATTGAATATTTCCGGGATAAATCCAGCGAGTATATTTCACTTTAAAAGATTGTGCCATTCCACATTTTTTGAAATTTACTATAAGATACCACCATCAAAATGATGCCTTGCTTCAGGCCAGAGAAAGGGGACCAGACATTTACGGAAGGTAAGCGCAATGTTAGCGAGATTCCTTTTTCTCGTTGGTCTACAACTGTACCTAAAATGGTTCACGGAAATGCATGGTTTAGGGCAATGTATGTATGTATGTATGTATGTATGTATGTATGTATGTATGTATGTATGTATCTCTCTGTCTCTATCTATCTATCTATATATATATATATATATATATATATATATATATATATATATATATATATATATAACATATATATATATATATATATATTGTTACGTGACAAGGGCTTGTACTCAGTAACAAAGAAAAGAGTGAAAGCCAACAAGCTTTGTATATTTTAACAAAATAATTTATTTCCCTAGAAAACAATGTAAAAATTGGAAAATAGGACTTAACATTTTGTGAATATAATCCAAAATTTAATCCTAAGAATGAAAAAATACAAGTCCTATCACTAAATAGTTCTATTAGAATCCAAATTCGAATCTCGACGACATACAAATATGGAAGGCGATGACGTCAGATGTGGTCCATGTACGAATATCAACAATTCCTCAATTGAATCACAGTTTTTGTTTCCGAATAATTCCAGAATAAATTTCCATGAATATCTTTCACAATTTTTTTTATAAAAAATCCACTTGTTTTGTTTCCTAGAGATGAAATTATTATATCCAAAAAACAGACGAAAAACAAACAATCTGGCAACAAATAAAAAAATCACCTTGTTCATTCAAGATGTTAAAACGACTCTGACAGAAAAATATTAAGAATGCGTATTTAAACCGCAAAAATATCATTTCAAGTCTCGGGAGATGGGTCATTTGGTCTCTTATTACAAGAGATCTATCACGTACACCAGTGTAGCCCCACTTAAAAACCAATAATAATAAAAAAAAAACGTTGTTTGCACATAGTGATCACGAAAGCAAAGTATGGCCTTGATACTGACCAATCATTTTAACTGCCTGTTTACGAACTTCCCAACCCAAGACGAACTAGGTTGACTAAAAATAATTCTCATGTAACACGTTTTACGTCTTAGATAAACAACATTTACTAAAAGAAAATATCGAATTACTGAAAAAGAATTTCGAATCCTTTCAATAATCATTACAATAAAATGTAATGAAACAAAAAAATAAAATAAAAAAGAATTTTTAAACTAACACACAAGCAATTTAATTACATATACGTAACA
>JAECUM010044369.1:0-22140 GCA_016617855.1 Megalonaias nervosa | reverse complement strand
AAGGGGAAGTAACAGCGTTGATAATTATTTTATTTTTTTTTTTTTTCCATTTTGTGCGATTTTAACTACTTTTAATCATATAATGCAAATCTGAAGTAAAAAAAAAGAAAATGTTGGAGTATGGCCGGTGACCTTTAAGTATAAACCTCTTTCACTGGACTTTAGACTCCAAAATCAATAGTTCTTTTTTTTTGTCTTATCTTAGACGCAAAATGTCCATCAAACTGGGACACTGTAAAAGACGCAGAACATCCCTTTTGACCCATAATCGAGAGGTGCCCTTATAGTCTCAAATGCAAGCCACCTACCATGTTTCGTCATGGTTTGTAGAAAAGGACTCCAGTTATATGTGGAACAGTTTTCCTTCCTTAGATCCGTGTGACTTTTGCTTTAAGAGCTTAACCAAAAGTGATCTACCTTGTCTTAATGCAAACCATTTGATACAGGACGTAAATTGTTTTATGGAAATAGTTTTTCTTCCTTTCGGTCTCAGTGACATTAAACTTTTACATTCTGAGTCTCTTCCTTCACTCAAATGCAATCCATCCACAAAGAATGATCGAAGTATACGACAAAAAATTCAAGATATCGTGCGGAAACCATCCTTCTAAGAATCACTGTGACCTGGACCTTTGACCTTTTGAATCCAAAATCAGTTGTAATCTTTCTTTGCCAAATGGAAACCATTTACAATGTGAAGACAAAGTGGCTGTTGCAAAAGTCAAGTTAGTGAGTTGAAAAGTCTTTATGACCCTGACCTTTGACCTTCTGAGCCCTAAATTGCTCTCTTGACTGCACTAAATGCAAGCTTATACAAAGCTGTGTAATGGCAAATGATGGAGGATCGAACTTTTGTGCATCATCGAAAAATGGAACAGACAGACAGACTGACGGAGGCAGGCAAATGCAACACCATAACATTTGCCCTGCCTTACGGCGGGCGTATATGAAAAGCCACATAACTAAGAAACAAATACAATTTACATCGTCTACACTGCTTGCAATGCATATAAGAAAGCTTAAACAATTTAATGACAAAAACAAACGTACCAACCAACCTTCATCCCAGTCTTCAGATAATATCAACCAAGAATACGGAAACACTTTGCATATTAGCCTCAACCATTTATAATTCAAGTTCTGCAAAAATATCGAAAAGAAAGAGAATGCGAAAGAGTTCTACGTATTCTGATCAATCAAAAAAGAATCTTAAGATCAGAACTGAAACGACAACATGGTGCCAATAACACAAAAAATTACATACGAGACCCACTGTACCATTCTTGGCGGGGGTGGGGGGTGGGGGTGGATGGGTTGAGCCAAAACTTTGTTTTTCCTTACCCAATGATTTAAATGAAGGCTGTCTTCACCAATTACATCAGCAAATAATTTCAATTTTTAAGCTATATTTCAACAAGTCATGATGTGTCAGTATAACTGCATATGACTTAAACAAATATTTGGAAACCTGTATCTTGAACTGTTCCTGCCTTTGATAAGGCCCCCTTTCATTGATCTGTTCCTGCCTTTGATAAGGCCCCCTTTCATTGATCTGTTCCTGTCTTTGATAAGGTCCCTTTGATAAGGCCCCCTTTCTTTGATCTGTTCCTGCCTTTGGTAAGGCCCCCTTTTATTGATCAGTAGACAGAGAAGAGAGGAGATAATCTGTAGTCAGATGGGCAGTTACCCACGGGCAACAGTTTGAAGGAAATTTGCTACCATAAATTAAATATTTACATGATGAAGTGTGGGCATTGAGATTTACAAGTTATTCTATCTGGTCTTTAAAAACCATATTACAATTACAAAAGTCACACACCATATTCGACATTTTCATTCAGATCTGTTCTATCACTGCTTTTAAACTCTGACTAAGTCGTAACTTGCCTATGTAGTTAGATTATCTAAACATCAATGATCCCATATTTGGAAGTTTACTACACGCCTGTATTCTACAACTGATACGGGACACAAGCACATAACCATCATGGTTCATCACCTATGTATGTACATTTGGATTGTCTACCAAAAATGATAAATTTTCATTTTCTTACTGACATAATACCTGTATGACTGTATGAATATAATATATTAGATGATCTAAACAAATACAGAAAATTATATCTTTATTTTATCTTGTAAAGGTATTTACACCCTATTATGCTGAAATTAGTAACTTTTAACATTACATGTCTACAAATAGCATGAAAATGTGTTTATTTATTTTACATATAAAAGATTATATTTTTAAAAAAAAATATCAACCCTAAACGGTTAAGTGAAACATACTGTATACAAATAAAACAAATTTAATAATTAATCAACTTAAATTTACAAAATGAGCAATAGACAATGTATTCCATTTAAATTAAATAAACTATGATTTTACTTAATTTCACGCAATTTCTTTCTTTATATTTTTGATAGTGGTATAACTAAATAATAATAATAATAATAATAATAATAATAATAACAATACTAATAATTCATTTATAACTTGACCTCAGAGAGGTGCGATTTTAAGACATAACAAAGAGAAAATGGTACCAAATTTGGTAAATTAGATTTTCTGATTAATGGATCTACAGTCAAGATCTGTATGAATGATATATTACTATATTAATACTGAAATATTACTTGTTAATACATACTCTAGTATAGATTACAATATCTGAAAGACGTGCGTGCAAGGAATAATATATTTGCGACATTTCATGATATGCAGGTGGGATACCTCAACATCTACACTGGCTACTTTGTGTTACAAACACTTACACTTTGACACTGATATACTCCGTAAAAATACATACCTAGCAACATGCACACGATTTCGAATGTGATTTCTACATGAAAAGAATATATTTTTAAGCTGATTTTCTAATTACAAGTTCTGGGTATCATTTTCATATCTCTTTTTGTCCATTTACTAGCAAGTTTTATTTTTTTTTTAAAGTATAGGCCAGCGGGGACAAGGGACGATCCAACATCTTCCAACTATCTTACACTTTTAGCTTCCTATGGATGTATCATTTTGTTATAAGACAGTATTACATTGTCAAGTAAAGTAAACTGGTACACATGTATCATTTTGTTATAAAACAGTATTACACAGTCTAGGAAAGAAAAGTGGTACACATGCATCATTATGTTAAAGACTGTATTACACAGTCTAGTAAAGTAAATTGGTACACATGTATCATTTTAAACAGATTTACACGGTCTAGTAAAGTAAATTGCTAAACATGTATCATTTTCTTATAAGACAGTATTAGTTTACCCTGTCTAGTAAACTGGTATAAATGTATCATTTTGTTATATGACTATTATATTACACTGTCTAGTAAACAGGTACACATGTATCATTTTGTTATAAGACAGTATTATATAAGAATGTCTAGTAAATTGGTAAACATGAGGCGAACAAGATCGTGTATCCCACTCCCTGTCTTGGAGATTTATACACGAGTACCTGACATTTTAAAAAAAATAAAAAAAATAAATAAACAAAACAAAAACATCCGTGGATTGTCTCTGAAAAAGTTCTGAAAGCTAAAGAGTGTATTGTAGGTATGATCTAGACCTATCGTACATATACGAAATACCTTATACAGTAATCCTGACGTTAACACGCAATAAAGAGCTGTATTATTCCAAATCGGAGAGAAAATTATTCAGCTTTATGAACAATGTGTGCTGAGAAAACATTTGGGAAGCCTGTCTACGCTTCCTTAAGGCTAGAAAATATTTTGATAGGGCATCATTTATATAGCGTACATTATACAATTCTGTATGATAATATTTACTTGCGTACAGGTGGTGGTGGAGGTGGGGGCGGAGGTGGAGGTGGAGGCGGAGGTGGAGGTGGAGGTGGAGGAGGAGGGGCTGGTGGCGGGACAGTCACTGGGGGAGGTTCGATGTCATCAAGAGTAAATGTATCTCTGGGACTACCTGGTTCTGAGCGCGGAATTATCTCGGGTGGTTTGTTTGTGAATTGTACAGTGGTTTCCCTATGTCTATCAATGTAATTCTCTGATGTATTCCCATCATCGCCTCCAAGAGCTGCTGCTAATTTATTTTTTGCGTTGGCTACGGCACCACTTGGCGGAAACACATGCGGAGTCCGGTTGTTGACGTTAGATGGGGTATTTTCTCCTCCTGGAGTCCGATCCTTC
Organism: Megalonaias nervosa; assembly: GCA_016617855.1. NCBI lineage: Eukaryota > Metazoa > Mollusca > Bivalvia > Unionida > Unionidae > Megalonaias > Megalonaias nervosa. The sequence continues at coordinate 17,968 of JAECUM010044369.1, read as the reverse complement.
ATAAATTTCTCCAGAAAATTTAACTTGCCCTGGAATGTACTGGGGGGCCCCTCATAACTTGGATCTTTGCCCTTAGCCAAGTCCAATGGTGGAGTCGAGGGTCTGGGAGGACGTGATAAGTCAGGCGGCAAGTTTATTGGGGGAGTGCTGGCCCGTTTGGTCTGCCGTAGATCTTCCTTGAGGGGAGTGCCGACCCCTTCCCTTGCTGATGGGCTAGACCGTTTGGATTGCCGGAGACCATCCTTAGGCGGAGTGCTAGGCCGATTATATTCCCGGAAACCTTCCCTTGGGGGTGTACTGGGTCGGTTTGATTGCCAGAGACCTTCTCTGGGGGGAGTGCTGGGCCGATCAGACTCCCACAAGTTTTCCCTCGGGGGTGTACTGGAACGTTTTGATTGCCAGAGATCATCTTCGGGGGGAGTGCCAGTCCTTCTGGACTCTTGAAGTCCGTAATACCCTTGTCGCGAGTCTTCAACAGGAGAAAGGCGCCTGAAGCTTTCCCGTGGGGTGGTTGCCGTACTTGGGATGTCTAAAGGCGGAATCTCTGGCTCTAGTACGGCCGATTCCCGCGGTGATGTAAAGGTGCTGGGTATATCTACTGGGGGTGTAGGAGGACGTACTGAGGAGTTGGACATATAACTACTACGAGGAAAGTCTGGAGGAGGTGTGTCGGGCCTAATACGCATTTCCACAGTGTCATCCGGTTCCTCCGGCCAATCGGAGCTATGCATCTCTCTGTCACCCGCTTCTATCACCTCCGTCATCCTCTGTGCCATAGAGGAGCGTAAGTTCAACTGAGAAGTCGGCGGTGGCAGGCTGTGTTCTGTCACGTACCTTGACGGCCTAAGCGGCGACACATGGATCGCCCCCGTGTCAGATGTTTTGTCCTCTTGTACAGTTTCACGCCTTATCATACGAGTATATAAATTTTCAGCCTGATGCTCTTCCTGTCCCTCACCTGTAGAAGGTCGGCGGTCAAGGTTCTGATGTGTCCCTGGATCTTTGGGGAGGAAAATAATATCCCCTGCACCAGGACTTGCCGCCATTTGGACCTCGTCGCCTTCTTTTGATGAGTCTCGTGTCATTCTGGTGGTGCGAAGGGATTTGTGGATTTCTGTCGTGCGTAAATCTGTTGGAGAATAGCGCGGTCTTTCAGGAGTTGGTGACCTTGACCTTGACACTGATCTACTTGATTCTCGCTCTCGATCTACCTTCATGCTTTCTCTTTTCTCCCTTTCAATTGTCTGCAAAAAAGGAGAATATTTCTATGAACCTAAGCATTTATGAAACTGTCCCATGTAAATTTATTTTAATCAGTAATAATGTGTGTGTGTGTGTGTGTGTGTGTGTTTACACTGGTAATGGTGATACATGACAGGGAGCCTACACTTCATAGGAACTGGTTCGGTCAATACATTATTTGTTCCTGTATTTCATAAGAGATGCTTCTTGTTATTTCTTTCATGGGCTGCTTATGATAATTTACCCGTAAAAGCGTATACAAAAATAATATTGCAAAGTCCTGCATATATCTTTAGATTATTTTAGATTGCGCGGCTAACGTAAAGAGATAAACGAATAAATGAATTTGTCAGACGAAGAAAGAAAATAATATTCCAGTCTTTAAATATTTCTTTTAAATGAGTTATTTATGATTGTCTCATTGATTTTACATCCAAAAATATTTACTTGATTTTGCGGTTGTATAGCTCATTGCCTGTGGTGGGTTTAGCAAGCAATAAAACGAAGAAGCATTACCAAAGACAAGGGAAACAATTCTAGAGATCTTAAATACCAGTACGTTTAGGAACCGCGATCACTGTACAAGTAGAACATTACATACCTCCGCTTCTTCATTGGTGATCTCCCTGTAAAATCAATTAATTAACCAATCAATCAGTCATTGAATCAGTTAATCAGTGAATCTACCAATCAGCAATGAAATGCAAGAACTAAATTATTGTTAAATCTAAGGATAATAAACAAACGATTTAGCTCTAAAAACGAATTTTATTCAAGTCGTGCATCAACTGGCCCAGCATTGAGACTCGCACAGCAAAAAAAAGGTGAACTGTGCAATTTATCTTAATTACCTAAATGTACCATATGCTTGTACATCGGGATAAATATTAACTGTTCCAATAAGAACAGCTTGATAAACGTTCAAGGTTCCAATAAGAACAACTTGGTAAACGTTAACTGTTCCAATAAGAACATCTTGATAAACGTTAACTGTTCCAATAAGAATAGCTTGATAAACGTTAACTGTTCCAAATAAGAATAGCTTGATAAACGTTAACTGTTCCAAATAAGAATAGCTTGATAAACGTTAACTGTTCCAATAAGAACAGCTTGATAAACGTTGAAGGTTCCAAAAAGAACATCTTGAAAAACGTTAACTGTTCCGGTAAGAACAGCTTGATTGACGTTAACTGTTCCAATAAGAACATCTTGATAACGTTGATTGTTCCAATAAGAATAGCTTAATAAACGTTGAAGGTTCCAATAAGAACTGCCTGATAAACGTTAACTGTTCCAATAAGAACATCTTGATTAACGTTGAAGGTTCCAATAAAAACAGCTTGATAAACGTTAAAGGTTCCCATAAGTACAACTTGGTATTAAGGTAAGAATCGGAAAATACTATGCATATTCATCCATGCGTGCATGCATGTAAACTTCACAGAGACAGACAGATAAAAGGACATACATATAAAACTGTAATCAAGATATAGTTTCTAAATTAAAAACAAAGTGTCACTACTGATATTGACTGTGTAGCATGTATGCCATTATTGGCGCAAAAGCTCATCTACTTTCAACAGTGCCGTATTAAACCCTGTGGAGGCCCCTAGGCAGTCGAAATCTCGCCCCCCCCCCCCTCGCAAATTATCTCCTAATACGTCAAGATCAAATCAATTCAATATTATATTGATCCGTTGTAGCGGGGCCCCTAAAAGGCGTGGGGCCCATAGGCCGGTGCCTACTCTGCCTATTTGGTAATCCGGCACTGACTTTCAAGTGTTTTATATACAAATACAAACAGCCCTTTTTTACCCTAGATGTAACACCAGGAACTCCGATTTTTCTGAACACCTCTAACTATGGTATAATATTCAAAAGCCTGTATCCTAATATAGCCTAGTGTCTGCTGGTTAGTGATGTTAAATATGTTATCTAATCGACCCAATATATACTTTTGCCGTTTCTATGACAACCGTGAGACTAAATAACACTCAATTACTGTTACACATTTCTACATAACTTTCGGGGATTTTTTTTATACAAAAGTATATGAGTCGATGAGAGTAAAATGAGTCAGTGAAAGTAATATGAGTCTATGAGAGTAAAATCCAAAATTATATTTCGAAATCAAGCCGGGTGGGATCCTACCCCCTTTTCGACTTCGTGTCATTGTACTTTTTACAATTCGATGATTAGGTAACAAGGCAATTTTATCAACGAGAACCTTTAAAGTATATGGTGTAGGAAGATCTGGAAACTTGGATCATTACAGCTTTGATTTGAAGTGAGTGTTTTGCATCGCCTGCCGTGTGACAAATAATAAATACCTGTAAATAGCAAACCAAGCATTTTCTTACCGTATTTTATCTAATACAAAATAGAGTACACGAAAGAAAATTTTCCTTTCTAAAGTACGAAATATAATGTCTAAAACAAAACATTTCGTATCGTCAGCTGTAGAACAAACAATAAATGTGCCAAATTTACATGCCACAGAAGTCGCAAATATTTGTTTACCGTATGTCGTATAAGTTTTTGTATGCTATAAAAATAATTTTGCACTGAAAGTAATTGAAACAATGTAACAAATAATATTAAATTCACGTGCATTCCGCTTATAGCGCTGCAAACATCATTCACTAGTACAACATGTTGTTTGAATTTGGTTGTGTGTATGTATTGCATTTGGTTGTGTGTATGTATTACATTTGGTTGTATGCATGTATTGCATTTGGTTGTGTGTATGTATTGCATTTGGTTGTGTTAGTATTACATTTGGTTGTGTGCATGTATTGCATTTGGTTGTGTGTATGTATTGAATTTGCTTGTGTGTATGTATGACATTTGGTTGCGTGTATGTATTACATTTGGTTATGTGTATGTATTGCATTTGATTGTGTGTATGTATTGCATTTGGTTGTGTGCATGTATTGCATTTGGTTGTATGTATGTATTGAATTTTCTTCTGTGTATGTATTACATTTGGTCGTGTGTATATACTGAATTTGGTTGTGTGTATATATTGCATTTGGTTGTGTGCATGTATTGCATTTGGTTAGTTCCAGTCAGTTAACTTTGTCACGTGATATAGGTATCATATCATCCCTCCTTTATAGTTTTGAACTTCGTGATGTTCCGATGACCCAACATGACTTCCAGATGAACGCAAGTAAGCCTTTCCCGTGCTATTTTACTAAATATATTTTACTTTTTCAAAATGTACCCGTTTATCTGAAGTTTTGTCGCGAACCCTCCCCCCCCACGTTAATTAAAAAAATACATACTTCTTCAGTTTATGTTTTGGATTTAAATATTCACAGAGGCACTGTGTGGTCGAATGGTCAAAGGCGTTCGTCTTTACATATTACTTATACATCTCACCTCTGTCCGAATGAATTCGAGTCTCGGCTCGACCAACATAGGTATGTGAGAAAGCTTGCCAGTAGCTTCCCCGGTTCTTCCTCCACCAAACATACTGGCTACCATGTATTGCCTATCATGTGCTGAAAAACTGCGTTAAACCCAGTAAAGTAAAACCAATGAAATACTGACAATATCCATATAAATATGTACTCGATTCGACTTAAATCCCCAAAAGGGCCTTGACTAAATAGACAAATATAAATCATATAAGTTATACGTGCATAATGACATTTTATGTTCTTTTCGCAAAAGACACAACAAGTGCGATTGTAATTGCGTATTCAGGACATTTACTCTATAAAAATAATCGCTTAAATTAATCAGGTTTGTTGTAGAATATTATCATTTTCATATTTTGAAAAGTTAGATTTCTGTAAGATATTATATTATAGATTTGCAATAGTATATATTAATTTTTGTAAAATACTGTAACCACACAGTCTAGTTGATCCATTAAATATTGATTTTCATGTTTAGTGCTGTTAAATACCTATACAGAGTTGGTATGTTGTATTAAAATTTGTACCTTTGGTCCGGTAATTTGCCTAAACAAGTTTGGTGATTGTTTTTCTTCAACTGTACTTATTTTAGAAAGATTTCAAATAGCATCAATTGTTACTTATATTTAACTTATTCTGTGTGCTTGACCTTGTCCATGATTGACGATAGAGTTTTGGTGTGCACCTGCTTCTTTTATCTTCTTTGTAAGTTAAAAATAGGTACTTGGTTCGAGTTCAAGGCCCAGCCTTGATTATGACCTTAGTTCTAGAAATAAATATGCTTACAGTTTGGGGTAATTTTCCATTGAGATGATTGAGCTTTTTGTCAGAAAATGTTATTGCAACATCAGTTGTGTGTGGATGCATACAAGTTTGAGAACAACATGGTTATTCATTCCTCCTTTAATTTCAGTCTGTAGAAGTATTTACTGCTGTGTTCTGATATAATGTGAGAGAAACCATTTCTTTAGAAATCATTCCTTGGAATTACAATGTGCTCATTGATATTTTAGAACAAAAATTTTGGGATCATTGAGGACTCATTCAAAGATATTCTGGATTTTATCATTGTGATACATCAAGACTATTGGTATATCGGTACATTCAAGACTTTTTACATCAACGCATTTAAGATAGGAATTCATTTGGAACATCACTGGAAAATTATTCGTGTTATGTATACGTAATTTAATTACTTGTTTGTCAGTTTTAAATTTTTTATTTCATTTTATTCCATTACATGTTATTGTAATGATAACTTTGTCTACTGGATTTGATATATTTTTTTTTTAGAAATTCAGTTCAGTTCTGTTTGACCTGATAAACAACCAGTAGTTGAAACATTGTATCTAGTTTCTGACCTTGATTCAGAAATCAGATAGAGTTCTAGTAAACAACTTTTTTTTTTTTTATTCATTCTAAGAGTAAGATTCATTTATGGAATCAAGGCCATACCTAGTGTATATGATAATTAGCATGTAAAAAATATTCGACATTGTTCTAGGAGGTGACCACATGACCCTCATACGGGAATCTTTTTTGCATCTTAACTTACTGTATAACCGTTTTCTTGAGAAGAACTAGCCAGTTGGGCTAAAAATCTTCGACACTTAAAGGTGTCTTGTTGTGACCAGTTTGAGTTGAAATTTTATTTTATGGAATTAGCTATTATTTTCGATGGAAATATATAAGTGCTTCTTACAAAAAATCTTGGACAAAGACATTCATTGAAATTTATTCGGAAATCTAAACTGGAATATTATTTTCTGTGATTCAACAAGGAACTGTTGATACATCTATACTTCGAAGGTTACGATAGACATCATCACCCTCCATTTTGAATTTCATCGGGACTCAAACTCAGATTCATTTAGGAATTTTTAATAATAGGGCTTCTATTTTTTAATTCTTGGATTAATTTTGGATTTGATTCGTAAACCCGTGAGTTCTTTTTCTCATTTTTACCTTGGTTTTCTAGGGAAATAAATTATTTGTTAAATTTTACAAAGCTTGTTGTCTTCACTCTTTTCTTGTTACTTTTTGTAACAGCCTAGACACGTAACAATTCGGAACACCATACTATTGGATTTGAGATAGAACTTAGTCTCGTTTTATACACTACTACTATTAACCTGCAGGATAATTCAAGAAACATGTTCTGCCTCTTTCTCGAATATAATCAAGACCATCTGAATTTGTGCAAGGTTGTTGGTATCATAACTTCATCTTTGATGGACTGGGTGCCAACTTCAGAATCCTTACATGGGAAAGGTACGAACACTCAGCATTAGAATACCAACTTCAAACTGCTTAGATGGGCAAGACATGAACACTTAACATATTAAGATGCCAACTTCAGACTGTCAGGAAGACAGAAACACCTAGAAAATTAGGGTACCTACCTTAGACTGGTTATGCAGTTAAGAAAGTAACACCGCGTGTATTATGATACCAATTTCATACTGTTCACGTGGACAAGACAGGAACACCTTGCATATTGACATACCAATTTTGAACTGCTTACGTGGGCAAGACAGGAACACCTTGCATATTGAGATGCCAACTTTGAACTGCTTACGTGGGCAAGGCATGAACGCCTAGCATACTGAGACGCCAACTTTGAACTGCCTACGTGGGCAAGACAGGAACACCTAGCATAAATACCAACTTTGAACCGCTTACGCAAGATTTGAACACCCAAGATATTAGGGTACCAACTTTAGACTATTTAAACAGGTAATACAGGAACAATTAGCGCTTCATGGCACTAACTTTAGACTATTTTCATGCAGGCAATGCAGGAACAATTAGCGATTCATGGCGCTAACTTTTGACTATTTACGCAGGCAATACAGGAACAATTAGCACTTCATGGCACTAACTTTAGGCCTGCATTACTACTAATCCATGTTTCGATTGCATAAATTTTCTGATGTACAAGATATTTGACTTTCAAGAACTTTAACACACATCACTGACAATGAAGCCACCAGCTATCGGCCTATGCTGTTGAGACACAGGCTAGCATATCAGTCTAGAAAAGTTCGGGATAGTAATAGCATCTTCAAATTTCATTTCAATGCAGACAACAATATAGAAGATACGTAACATTTATAAACCTTTACACAGCATCGTAACATTGTTTAATATGAAAATACTAGCCTGTTTATCACACAGCTGCAGTAGGAACTCCAAGTATATTAGGATATCAACTTCAGACTGTTTTGTGCACGCGAAGCAGGAACACCATGCATATTAGCAACTTTAGATTGCTAACGCAAGGAAGACAGGAACATCTTGCATAGTAGGGTACCAACTTTTGACTGCTTATTTGGAAAAGACAGAAACGCCTGGCATATTAGGGTGCCAACTTTAGACCGTTTACGCAGGCGAGGAAGGTAAACCTAACAATACCAAACCAAATTCAGACCACTCACGCAGGCTTGGCAGGAACACCTAATATATTAGGGTGCCAACATCAGACTGCTATCTGGGTACCAATTTTGACTGCGACCGTGGGAAAGACAGGAACACCTATGATATTAATGTGCCACCTGCAGTCTGCTAAAGAAAGATAGACAGGAAGACCTTGTATAGTGGGTACCAACTTTTGACTGCAAACGTGGGAAAGACACGAACATACTAGGATACCACCTTCAGACTGCTTACGTGGGTAAGACAAAAACTCAGCATACTAGGATACCAACTTTACACTGTTTGTGCAAGGAAAACAAAGGAACCTACCATATGATGGTACCGACTTTAGACTCATTAGGCGGTCAAGACGGGAACAACTTTGGACTGCTTACGCAAGGAACACAGGAATGCCTAGCATATTTGGGTACCAACTTTAGATTTCTAACCCAAGCAAAACAGGAATAATTAGCATACTAGGATCCCAACTTTAGACCTATAGTAATAGTATTTCAAGCATTAGTACTTGTACATTAACTGATGTACAAGATATTCACTTTCATGAACTTGAACACATCGCTGAAAATGAAGCCACCAGTTATCGGCCTATGCTGGTGAGACTCAGGCTAGCAGTGCCGGATTACCAAATAGGCAGAGTAGGCACCGGCCTATGAGCCCCACGCCTTTTAGGGGCCCCGCGACAACGGATCAATATAATATTGAATTGATTTGATCTTGACGTATTAGGAGATAATTTGTGACCGGGGGGGGGGGGGGGGGGGGGGGCGAGATTTCGACTGCCTAGGGGCCACCACATGGTTTAATCCGCCACTGCAGGCTAGCATATCAGCTAGCAAACGTTTGAGACAGTAGTATTATATTGACATTTCATTTGAATGCATACAACGACGTCGAAGATATTTGACATTTAGAAACCTTTACATCGTATCATTGCTTACTTTCACGGCAAGCCTACTGATCACGTGGGTGATATAGGAACGCCAAGCATATCAAGGTACCAACCAGTGACATGCAATAAGTCTGTCCCAAAGTTTCAATTCAATACAACAAGATGTAATTAAGAAGATAGATAATTTTGAAAATCATTATTACATGACCTTAACGCAAATGAAATTGTTGAAGACATCGCCAAAGCCAGTGGAAAACTGGAATATATGTCTCACCATTAGCAGGTGGGACAAAACGATTTAGATGCTCAATATTTCACTGACCTGTGCAACATCACACCTTATGTGTTATGGTCTGTATACAATTCCCTGGAACCAGTCGACAAATGCACTTTGGTCGGGGACTCGAACATCACTTATCAAAAGTCAGTACATAACCCATTTATAACACAGTACAATCTCTATTATACCTTTGGTAGGGGATATCACGAGGAGATCCATTTGGCACGTTAACTTCAATTTTCTTTATATAGAGAATAGTTTTTGATTGTGTATCCTTCCTTGTCTGTTTGTGTGTAAGCTAGTATCACTATTTGCTAAAGCAAAAAATGAAAAGCACATCTTGAATAAAGACTTCTTTCTTTGACAAGCTAAACACGAGAGACAAATACGACTATTGATATTACTTCAAGAAGTTAAGTCTTTTAACGCAAACTGCAAATTATGACCTGTTTAGAGAAGTGCAAAACTTCCACAGGATGTTACCTACCTGTGCCAATAATACTGCCATTCCTTTCCTGTGTGCCATTAATAATAATAATAATAATAATAATAATAATAATAATAGCAATAATAATAGTAATTTCTGCAAGAAATGTTTGCAAGGCGAGACTATACCTAAGGATTACATTCAAACCATGCATACTACATTGATTTCTAAGTAAGTATTTGAATACTGATAATATTCATGAGTTTTTCTCTTATCTTTTATCCTTTAAGTAAAAGTACCTGATTTTCAAAACAACGGATTATAAAATGCAAAATTCAAGAGCGAAATACAATTTTTTTCTGATATTAAATGTTCCAGACATAGTGCAAATTGTGATATGCGGTCGTGGAAAATTATATACAGCTATTCTAAGAATGTCTGGGTAGCGGATTCTATGCAAAAAAATAAACAAACAAACAAGTAAGTAAGTAAGTAAGTAAGTAAGTAAGTAAGTAAATACATAAATACTTAAATGAATACATAAATAATAAAATCCAATTCTTATTGAGACTGTTTAATTGATCTCAAAAAACGAGCTCAACAAACCTGCGCCCCTTCCGTTCCCGGCAAAAATTTGTCTCTTTCATTATCAGCTTCATTTTTAAATTGCCAATTCTTTGCTTCCTTTTATTTGCCCTAATCCTTGTAATCTGTGTCCTTGTTTATAATTTGATAGACTTGACTTTATAAATTGTTAGCTTCAGTAGACTTGACATTATAATTTGATAGTCTCTTTCGCCTCAGGAGACTTGAATTTATTATTTGATAGCCTCTTTTGCTTCAACAGACTTGACTTTATAATCTGTTAGCCTCTTTCACCTCAGGAGACTTGAATTTATTATTTGATAGCCTCTTTTGCTTCGACAGACTTGACTTTATAATCTGATAGCCTCTTTCACCTCAGGAGACTTGGGTTTATAATTTGATGGCCTCTTTCACCTTAGGAGACTCGAATTTATAATTTGATAGCCTCTTTCGCCTATATAGGCCCTACTTGATCACAGTTTAAAGTATGACAGGCTCAACTTGTTTGAAAGTGAGAGTTAGCAACTTAGTTCTTTAGCTTCCGATAAAAATCCTATTTCTGGTATTAAACCAATATCGCTACATGTAACAAATTACCACATTAATAACCTGTATCTAATTTCTTCTTCTTTTTTAATAAACAACTGATCTTTTTAAAATTTGTTTTCATTGAAAAGGTCACTAAAGTATAAAATATATTTCCGTACATTTAGGAGATAGGTAGTCGATGGAAAACGCAATTAAATTATAAATACCGTTTTATATAATTAACAGATTTGAAATTTAAACAAAAATAGTTAGTGCAATAGCGAAATATTCGAGCATGTGTGAGTCAAATCTATGAAGCCCGTGCAACATAACCAAGAAACTCCTTATTTGTATTTTATTATCTAAATCCTCCTACCTGATTGTTGACCTAAAACAAAAAAGAAAGAAAAGAAGCTGGAAATAATCTCAAACACATAATAAAATTGCAAGGAAGAGATCACCGATCCGAATGCAGATTTTTATATTGACTAGCTAACAAATGCTCTTGCTATGCAAAATACTGATGAAACAAAACAAAAACAGCTTAAGAACTGAAGCAAAAAGCCCTCTATTCTTCTAACGGGTTCGATAATAACACTAAGTTTAACTTTTTAATCTTCTTTTTAACACAGCTAAAAATCCATGCAAACACTGTTTACTGTGTTTTTAACAAAACTCCAATGACCCCATACTGGTCGCGATACACAACTAGCCTTGTTTGCCTTATTAATAGAGACGAAACCGATTGATGATGTTTTAGCTCATTAGTTTTTTAAGCATATCAACACATGAAAGGTTATATCGTGCCGACCCTTACCGACTGCTATCCTCAAACCCACTTCGCTGCCAAGAAATCCTTACTGTATGGGGACACTATAGGGATTTCATTGGGAATGTTTTCTATATAAGAAATTCTAACAGACTGTTCCATCAAGAGACCTTTATACTATAAAAGGGCTGAATTATCGCGATGTATTAAGTAAAGGGACTTATGGGGGCTTCTTTTATTTAGTCTTGAGATGAGATCAAGTAAAATGGGAGTCCTGAGGGACTTCGAAGTAGTGACGGAAAAAAGTGCTTCCACATGTTTAGCTGTAATATAAGGCAACATAATAGGCTGGATGGAGAATAATAATATTATAATTATTTTATTAACTTTTATCAAACATGAATGAGGGTTCATATATATTTGGTCAATGAAACGTTTTGGGACTGCACATCACAAATCATTATTATTTTTCTTGACCAATGGGACTACACACCACAAATCATTATTATTTTTCTTGACCAATGGGACTACACATCACAAATCTTTATTATTTTTCATGACCAATGAGACTTAAACACCACAAATCATTATTTTTTTGACCAATGGGACTACACACCATTATTATTTATTGTTGGCCATGTCAGCGACGCACAATCAAATCTCCTTAATAAAAAATAAATTGCTGCAACAAACAACATCAGATAACGGTAACTGTTGATTAAATAGATTCAGATTCAAAGTGACATTTAAGAAATTGTTCCTAATTAAGTATTCTTATAAAAGCATTATAGCTGTTTATTTCACTAACCTTTTCTTAGTTTTCTATTTTCTGACTTATCAATACAATTGAAAAAAACCCCAGCTTTTTATCTATAAGTTCTTAATTTAAATTTCACTTTGTTTTATTAACTACATCTACATTCCTGAGATATTTTTAGCTCATACCAAATATCTTAAATCATGACCGCAGAGTTAAACAGACGAGAAACAGTAATAATAATATTAGCAATTACCTCCCCTGCATTTTGAATGCTTTAGGAAATCTGAACCCCTCGGCTCTATCGGCATTAAATTCCGTTTGTTTCATGTGTGCAAGCAAGATACAAAATTGTTACATCCATACGCTGATAATAGGTGTTGGACATCTGAATTTAACAAAGTTATATTAGTTTTGTCAATCCGGAGTGATCGGAAAGACGACAAGCTCGAAAATATTTAGGTGAATTTACTCAAAAACAGAGAGGGGTTTTGAATCTGACTTTGAAAGATGTTTGGGTGAAATATCTAAGCTCAAAGCATTTTCAGCCTACTGTAACTTCATTTTTAGTGATTGTTTTTAAACCGATCCACGGTCATTAATTTAGCATCACAGTGTAGTGACTGTCACTGAACCGTATTTGATTGTATTCACGTTTCTTTTGAATGTCATGTTCACAGATAGGTCCTAGCTTGCAAATTGGTTACAAAGCTTCCTTAGTAATTATTAAGTACTAATAAAGTGTAACATTTTTGTCATCGTACATCATTCTTAAGACAAAGACAAATAATGTAGTTTGAAATTTTTTTTTATGAACATAATGGATGATAATTACAATGTAAATGTATAGATGTATGAAAGACACATTCAAAGACAACAAGGAAAACTCTGAATCTGCTCTATTATTCCTGTACAAAGTCTAAATTATGGTAAGTTAAGTTAAATTCTCAAAATTACTGAAGATTTATCCTGTCATTAAATAGTGTCTTACTGTGTACAGAGACTATATATCACTGTAATGGACACTAAATCCACAAATAGACATTCATCATTTGTTAATATAGGGTCTCCATGATCAGCATTGAACTTCAAACGGCTAATAGACTAAAACTGTCAAGGGACTTAATGTAGTTTCTATTCATTAGCATCATTAGACCTTCGTAAAATTGCACTGGACAAATGACTGGTACGAGACCGATTTCAAAATAGGCTTTTAACAGTACCCACATGAAAAGGATGAAACAGGAACTTCTATCAGTCAGATGCATGAATCAAAAAATTGATTAATAATGTGTTGCCAAAAAAAAAAAAAAAAATATTTTAGGGTAAGAGAAACCAACTGGAATAAGGTATCATGCTACCCTACGGTGGTCAACCGGGCCTGGTCTGGACAAAAATTCCAATTTACACCCTTTATGTGGCAAGTCCAACATGTTAACAACTGGGACATCCCACATCTTATAAAATTTACCTGATTCTATTATTGATAAATTTACATTATAAAATAGTGATGAATTATTGAGTCTCTTCATTGGAGTCTTGTTAAAAATTATGAAAACAATTTATCACATGATTTTGGAAATACTGACGTTTAAAGAAAGAGATAACACTGACAAAGCAAGAATTGTTAGAAGTAATAATCAAAGCAAGCAGGCAAACTGTTTAAGTTTTCTAGAAAAATTATCAGGTATTAACGGACAGAGGATGCTTTTCTTGGTATAGAAGTATCGACAGATGTTATTCGTCCGTTAGTAACTTACAATATTAGTATAGCAAGTGTTGCACTGACGGATGTGTAGTCGTTCAAAGTTATTTACCTTATTTTTGGTGGACTGAGCGATCTATGATGTGATGAATGTCCATGGTGGCGATGATGACGATTGTGGTGTCTATCACGTGATTTGGATCGATTACGCTTATCGCTGTCGTCATCCACGTAGATGACCTGTCGAATGACAGGAACGGGTCCTGGTTCCACAATAAACTCGGGCATGGATCCCCGCTGTGCCCCAGGTGGTCCTACTCTTACGGTACCGTGTGGAGTTGGAATTAGCATCATGGGAGGAAGGGTTCTGTTCAGGGTACCGTTGCGCGACCGAGACGCATCTCGCGACTTTTGGGGCGGAGGCGGGGGTAGAACACCCGCTTTTATGCCTGGTGGGCTAGAGATGAAACTCGGGTGCGGGTTGTGGATAGTTCCATTTGAAACCGGAATAGGAACGCGTACCATGGGCGGGTGCGCTGCTATACTCATAGGAAAGCCATTCGCCACCGGTATAGGTCCTCCATTAGCATAATTAGTCTTCTTTGACCGCTTTCTATCATGCCTAGAGTTCCTGAAGGACAAAAAAAAAAAAAAATGCTTTGAAGAATAAAACATTTGAAATTTAATCACCTGACCCCAGTTTCACTAAACGTCTTAAAATGTTTCCTCAAACCGTGATTCCTCCTTATCTTCGTATAAAACTGAAAATATAGCTATTTTATTCAGCAGTAGAATAAAGAGAAAGGATAAGAATTAATTTTAGTTTCATATACTTTATGTCTGTGTCTCAAGGTAAAAAAAACTAACATTTATTGGCTGATCTCGTAGTGCATGAAACTGTATGCTAATTAGCCGTTCTATAAAGTCAATTAAAATTCATAGGCAATGAAGGAAGTGTCACTTTTCACATGTCTCTCCCAAAATTATGTATTATCTTATATCAATTAGCCAGTCATTAGCCAACTTTCCTCGACGAAAATAAAATTCTGCCTGATCTGTGGTGATGCTTGCTCCCTTTCAGAATAGGATCTCAGCTTTAATACTGTCAAATGCACATCATGCATCGTGTAAGTCACAGTTTTTGCACAAATAAGCACAACCTTTCTTTTAGCTTTACAACACTACTGTAGGATTTTAGCTAACTGATGTGGGCTGGAAATTATAATAAACAACAAAAGTATAAATCCAAGTGAAAAAAACAAACAAACTTTGACAATTCAGCAAAAGTAAAACTAGCCTGGTTATGTTTTCATAGTCTATCACGCTAAGATATGTAACATATTTCTTAAAAATGCGTACATTTCAATCAAATAAAAAAAGTGAAGATGCAACACAGAACAATATGCCAGATATAGTGAACATTGGATGGAAGGGCAAGTCCAATGATACAACACATGCTAGATATAGAAAATATCCGATGGAAGCGCAAGCCCAATGATACAACAGATGCTAGATATAGAGAACATCCGATGGGAGGGCAAGCCCAATGATACAACACATACCAGATACAGAAAACATCCGATGGGAGGGCAAGCCCAATGATACAACACATATCAGATATAGAAAACCTACGACAGCCCAATGATACAACACATGCCAGATACATTAAACATCCGATGGGAGGGCAAACCCAATGACACAACACATGATAGATACAGAGATCATCCGATACAACACGTACCTGATAAAACAGTATATGGCTATCCCTATAAAAGCGATTAGAAGCAGAACTCCCGCGACGGTAGCGGCGGCGATCACCCCAGCGTCCTCACTTGCAGCCTCTACCCCTGAAAAAGAGCAAAAGTAAACACTACAGACATTAATGCTTAGTACTTAGAACAAGGATTCTTGAAATAGGAAGATGTAATCACGAGACTATAATGGGACGTAATGGAATGGAAGGTTAGGAACAATAATGGAATGGGTGGATGTGTGCGGGCATACAGGAATGGATTACTGAGTGAGTGTGGACATAACGGAATGGATGTTTTACTGCGAACATAATGGACATGGATGGCCGAGCGCGGACATAGTAGACATGCAGAGCCAAGGGGATGTAACATAAACTCTCTAGTTAATTTTTTCAACTGGTCAGTATGGTTACCAAAAAGGAAAGCAATACGCACTTTCCTTCGCTGAAACAGTTCCACAAGCGTATAGGAGATTTGAGCGTTTCCATATTTCAATGATGTGTGTTGAATATTGGTAAAAAGGAATCTTTATAAATAGCGAAAAGACAGGAATTCAGTCTATGCATGAGTTTGTCCTTATGTACGTTAGTTCATGACAATATGTATATTTACGACGCATGAAATGAACACAACCGCCATAGCCACAATTGATGGGAAAAAAATTATATAATATTTTCACGTGAAGCAACAATAGTAGTGTAGTGGGATACTATAGCCCTCATCATGCCAAAGAAGGAAAATCAGCCTGGGACACTATGGCCCTCTGATTTTTAGACCCAAAAATCAGCCTGGAACACTATGGCCCTCAGTGGGAATTTTGTATTAGCACACGCTGGGACTGTATAGCGCCAAGAGAAATGGAACAGGTAGGATGACGTCACGGTACTGGTCATTGGCAACAATGTAGCAAGGTAGTACTGTGACGTCAGGCCACCTGTGTCATTGCCATAGACAAACACGAATTAGTCGCGTTCGTGTTTTAGTAGAGTAAGGGTTTTAAATTTTTTGTTTAGGCAAGAAAGAATTAATATCTTTTCGAGGCATATGAAGTGGCCCTGAAAAGGGCCTTTGTCTTCTTCTTCTATTGTCTCCACTTATTCCACCACGTTCTCACTTTTTCAATAATTCCTTTCTTCTTCTTCTTTTCTTTGTCGGAAATCCAGTCAGGATGTCCCAGAACTCTAAACTTTTCCTGTACCTTCATCCAGTTCCTGTTTAGTTTCTCAAACTCTTCTTTTCTCTTGATGTTTTCTTTGTCCTTTCTTTCTTTTGTCCAGGTCTCTTTAATCTTTTTCACTTCTTCTTTCATTGCCTTTATCATGATGTCTTCGTCTTTCTTTAAATTGTCTAAGCCTTTTTTGACAAAAGGCCACTCAGTTAAATGGAATATGTCTTCCAAAATACATCTCACTTTGATAACAATATCAAGAACCTGCTTCAAGGTTCCTACTCTTACATATTTAGGATGGATGAAGCCTCTCAACTTCTCCACTTCCTCTTCTATCATCCATTGTAATTCATAATTAGCTGCTTTCAGACTGTTCACCAAGTCTAGGTTACCTGGGAACCTCCATTCCTTTTCAAGCCTGTCCAGCATGTAGGCTCCATCCATCATCCAGTACCAAATATCTTTCAATTTGTTGAACAAGTCCATGTTGCCAGTCATTTTTATGTTCTGTGTAGAATGGCGCGAATGACGAGCGCTCTGCTTTATATCCGTGGAGCACGGACGTGAACGAAAACATCCCTTACACTCACTTCACATACTATAGACTATCCTCACCAATGAACGAGCAAGCATAAAACACACACCTATATACTATCCTTACCAACGAACGAGCAAGCATAAAACACACAAATATACTATCCCCACCAACGAACGAGCACGCACAAAACACACAAATTTACTATCCTCACCAACGAACGAGAAAGCATAAAACACACCCATATACTATCCACACCAACGAAGGAAGAGATGAAAAACACACCCATATACTATCCTCACCAACGAACGAGAAAGCATAAAACACACAAATATACTATCCTCACCAACGAACGAGCAAGCATAAAACACACAAATATACTATCCACACAATCGGGATGAGAAGAAAAACACACACATATACTTTCCTCACCAACGAACGAGCAAGCATAAAACACACAAATATACTATCC
>JAECUM010044367.1:0-10576 GCA_016617855.1 Megalonaias nervosa | reverse complement strand
AAGCAATTACTACGATGCAACTCATCCTGCGCGTTACGGAGGAGTTCAGAAATTGTATCGTGCTGCCAAAACCCAACTGAAAAGAGTCCGTTTACCTCAAGTACAACGATGATTACAAGAACAAGCCACGTACACCTTATACAAACCTATTTGACGAAAATTTTCTAGAAGTCGCACCCGAGTGGAGGACATCGACCATCAATGGCAAGCCGATTTAGCAGACGTCTCTCATTTGGCCACCTACAATCGCGGCTACAAATATTTGTTTTGTGTCATTGACGTCTTTTCCAAATTTGCCTGGGTCGTGCCATTGATTTCCAAATCGAGCACTGAGTTAGTGCGAGCCCTCAAACTGGTGTTGAAACAAAGTGGTCGTCACCCTCTTCGATGGCAAACAGACAAAGGCACCGACTTTCTGAACCAAGCTTTCCAAAGAGAATTAAAGAAACGAGACATTTAATTTTTCACCACCGAGAATCCCGAAACCAAAGCCAGCATTGTGGAACGTTTTTAACGCACTTTGAAAGAACGCACGTGGAAATATTTTACGCATCAATGCACTCTCAAGTACATCGACATCTTGCCGCACCTGGTCCAAGCGTACAACTAACCTTACCATCGGAGCATCGGATGTGCTCCCCAAGAAGTGTCTCCCGACAACGAGGTGACCGTCTTTGAGCGTCTTTTTGGTACGTACCCGACTGTGACTCTCCCCAAGAAAGGTGGCGTGTTGGCAGCAGGAGATTGGGTGTGCATTGGCAAAACCAAACGCACTTTCGACAAAGGTTACTTACCCAACTGGACCACCGAATTGTT
The DNA here is from genome assembly GCA_016617855.1 of Megalonaias nervosa. Taxonomy (NCBI): domain Eukaryota; kingdom Metazoa; phylum Mollusca; class Bivalvia; order Unionida; family Unionidae; genus Megalonaias; species Megalonaias nervosa. Next base: position 9,760 of record JAECUM010044367.1, on the reverse strand, counting down.
TCGTGTCACTGGACGAGTGCGTGGCCATCATCCTCCCTTCTATAAATTGGAAGACATGAACGGGGAAGTATTAAAAGGAACGTTTCACTTGCCCGAGTTACAACGCGTGACCACAAAAGAAGACGCAGTGTACGACATCGAAAGGATTCTAGAAGGAAGAACCCGTAAAGTGAGAAAACGACGTGGAAAAAAGTCAAAGTACGTTGGAATGGATATCTTCCCAGTTTTGATTCTTGGATCGACGCTTCGCAAATCATCGACTATAAAAAAGTGACCATCATGCCGTTCAACACAGACTCAGCTACCACAGTGACCACTCCTTCACCTAGTTCTTCTGTGCAATATCTATAAAAGCAACCCTTGTGGGTGTGGTGTGGAGAAGGTGTGCCTAAAACGCAAATCGTCTTTATCTGCCAAATCTTTGTGGTGTATTATGTCACCGGTGCTGCCATTGCCAATTTGAGTTTGCAACAAGGAGACAAACAATTGGAGACTCTTTTACTGAGCAGTTGCATCGGTTTCCTTCTTCCCAATCCGTCCCTGAAATACTCTTCTAACGGGAACAACGGGAGCCTTGCGTCCAACGTTAGTCACCCTCCCAATAGTCACAATAACAACCACAATCATCTTTTAGACACTCCTCTGACCTCCAGCAACCACTCGGACAGCAGAACTCTGGTATTATGAACAATCAATTTTAATTAACGTTACCAAGTGACAGTTCCATGGAGGTGTTTTCCCTCAACACCTTATGCTGTTTCACGGCAAAATTACCTCAGGCCATCCAATTGGATCACGGAGTCCATTGGGAAGTGGCTTTGGTGGAAATGATTCACCCAAGACAAATCAAAAACATCATTGAAAATCAAAACACTTTTACGGTCGAAGTTCATGACGACCAAGTGCAACAAAACTTGGATGAATGCGTCACCATAGGTGACTCTATGAAAACACAGGAACCCAAAACTAAACGGTTCACCTATCAGTTGACCATTCCTGCAGGCCATTATTTTAGCGGTCAACATCTGGTGAACACGATTGCTACCAGGTTTAATGCCGTGTTTGGTAAAGCCTTGGAGAAAACCAAACGAAGTGTCACGATCGAGTACCATAAAATAGCTCGTCGCCTACTGATCAAATTTTCAGAGGACAAGGTGTTGGCTATCACATTTTGTCCTGAATTGTATGACAAATTGATCAAGATTAAAAACGAAATACCAGCCATTACAGGCAACTAGGATTAATCGAAATATTTTCGATTCTCTGTAGAAATGAACCAGGACTGAATTTGATCTTTGTATACTCCGATGTGGTGGAGCACAACTTGGTGGGATACGCCTCCGTACCGTTACTGCGAGTCATTCCTTTCAACGTGGATTCTGCCATAACCGCTCGCGAGCAAAGTGGAAACACCTATCATATTCACCACGAATTTGTACATCCTCACTATTTGCCCGTCAGTAAGTCGTATTTCGACACTGTCTACATTACTATAAAAGGAGATCTGGGACAAAATATTCCATTCACCAAAGGGAAAATTACGGTGAAACTCCATTTTCGAAAACGATTACTCTAACAACTTGTAAGTCATGTATCCTGTGTTCAAAGGAGTCGTTCGAGATCGATGACATGGTTTAGGAGATACGCCGAAATCGGCCTTTCGTTCGGTGGCACCCATTTTGAAACTGATGATAAGACGAGGATTGCACGCCTTGAAAGATGCCGCTTCGACGCACGGCAAAGAATTTCTCCAAAATGTCATCATCGACAAACAAAACCCCAAAGAAGCTTTCTTGAGAGCAGGCAAAAATGTCATGCTTCAAACGGGCAAACACATTTTGTTCGACGAGAAACACCTATAATTGCCCCGGACACTGCTGAGCCAGGCATTCCTGCTTCCCTTGACGCCACAGCAAGGACAAGGCAGAAGGAGACGAAGACGAAGACACCTCTCCAGAGAACTTCACACCTCCAGAGCTAGAAAGACTAAGAAAAGAATAACCGTCCGAGAATTAGGCGTCTTTGATTATTAAATCACAAATAGAGAAAGAAAAAATGATGCACCGAGAGTCTTACGCCAGTTCCAAGTCGGAACTGGATCTGTTTCATCACGTCTCCTCTTTGACGGATTCAGCTCACATCGAATTTGAAATCAAAGGTCAGCCCGAAGATTACATCGATCTGAATAGCAGTTAGTCGTATCTGAAACTCAAAGTGATCAAAACGCACAACAGTGTTCCAGGAGTCAATGCCAGAGTAGCTCCCGTCAACAATTTCATGCATTCCTTGTTCAGCGAAGTGGATTTGTACTTGAATAACAAACTGGTCAGCAGTAGCATGGATACTTACCCTTACCTAGCGTACCTGGAAAATCTCTTGACGCATGGAAAAGAGGCCAAGAACACTCATCTGGATGCTTGCGTGGTATGGAAATCTGACTCAACAGGTGAGGACAAATTTAACGACACAGCCGTGACAGAAGCTGACGATCCTCACAAAGTGGGCTTTAACGACCGTCGAAAGAACATCCTGCAAGGACGTAGTTTAGAACTGATGGATCGTTTGCATTTGGACATGTGGTTGCAAGACAAGTATTTGCTAAACGGAGTGGATATCCGCCTGAGACTGAATCGCAGCAGTACCTCATTTTATTTGATGGCTCATGCCAACAAGTACAAAACCATCATCCAAGAAGCCAGACTTTACGCGCACCGTGTGGAAGTGTTACCTAAAGCGAGAAACGACATCAGTCACACTTTGAGCAGAACGACCACCAAATGTCCGATACGACGCGTAGAAGTGAAAACGTTCACCATTACGGCTGGACTACGATCCAAGATCAAAGATCGTCTGTTCCAAGGACAGTTACCTAAACGTTTAATCGTTGGTATTGTTAGCAATTCAAGTCTCAATGGAGCCGTCACTGCCAATCCTTTCGAGTTTAAGCACTAGAGAGTGTCCAAGATCGAAGTCAGTCGCGATTGCAAGACCTTGTGTACCAGACCCTTCGAACCTAAATTTGCCCAGAAGAATTACTTCAGATCGTAGTTGTCCCTGTACGAAACTACCGGACAGCTAGGAACCAACACCAGCCACGGCATTTCGTACGAAGATTATGCAGGAGGTTACACTTTGTGGGCCTTTGATTTCACTCCAGACCAAGGCAGCGACAAAGGACATTTCCACCGTATAAAATCCGGTCATCTGCGTGTGAAACTTCAGTTTGCAGAAGCTCTCACCGAGACGGTCAACGTCATTCTGTATGCCAAATTCGATAATACCATAGAAATCAACAGTTTGAGAGAAGTCATTCTAGACTATTAGAAGCTATGGAAGACTCTTATCCCACTTTGAACGGTGGAGAATCCTTGGAAATGGAATGGGAGGATATCGTGGAAGCCGTGGAAAATGAAGACGGGGTAGTGATGTGGTCCATATGGCCAGAACAAGAATAACATTTAGTGTCCTGTTTTCGCTAAACACCTGGCAGATAAACTTACGGAACTGACCAAGAAAGATTGCTATGGATGTCAAAACGATCATCCCAGTCAACTTCAACACGATAAATGTCTGATGATGAGTCAAGAAGAGAAATTGGACGAGTATCTGGAGGGCGCTTGGGGTCTCATCCCTAAAAAAAGCAGTGTTGCATCAGTGCTATAAAGACTTGCGTGATCATTCCTTTCCTTCATTGACTGCTCTGGAGATCCATCACATCCAAGCTCTCTTAGCCCAGAGTGCGGAGACGAAGCGAAGAAACGGTTACTTGTCAGAGTTTTTCCAACAAAACGTCAGAATTGCGAAAGTCAGAAATGATGACTTATCATTACCTGTGAAAACAAACCCCCCAAAAACCCCAACAAAACAAAAAATGGATACCTGGGAACATTATTACCTTTTGAACAACAGTTCGTATACCTCCTCTTGGAATCCTGTCGTGTGTGCTAAAGATGAACTTCTTCATCGCAAACTTCAAGACCATCAAGCTTATGTCATCAACACGGACGACAGTCATCTCCCAGGAACCCACTGGGTAGCCGTCTACTTCCCTACAGATTGTTGTGTGGAGTATTTTGATTCGTATGGATTACCGCCTTTGGAAAACGACATCATTGACTTTATGAGAAGAAATACCCAGACGACACGATTCAATAATGTGAAATTACAAGGCACAATTCTATGGTGTGTTGACAATATTGTGTGTATTTTCTTCATCAACGCAGTCTTGGATATCCCTTAGAACAATAGTGACTTATTTTTATCGTGACTGTTCTAGAAACGATGACAAAGTAGGTTGATGGTTTCGTGACCGTTGTGGATATCTCTTATCTTTAGCTAGGAAACGTAGTGTACATCAATGGCTCAATGACTTCCATCAATGGAAGTATAGTTTGACTTTACAACGTTGTCAACCTTGTCAAAAATAATTTGTTTGAAAAAATTGCTTTATTGTTAGTTGTTGGTTGTTTGTTACTTAAGGAAACATTTGTTAGTTAAGGAAAATATTTTGTTGATGTTATATGAATTGTTAGTTGTTTGTGAGTTAAATAAAAATATTGTGTTTTGAAAAAATGTCTGTCGTTTGTTTTCAAAAGACACTGTGAATATATGCTCTTTGACTTCACTCTCTGTCCATCACCATGAAATCAGTTCTATAGCGTTCCTACCCAACAAAAAGTCGAAGGGATGTTTTCTATCGCGTCCGCGCTTGAACCATATAAAGCGAGGCAGTATCTAGTCTGACTATCCATTGCTGACTCGTAAACCTATGAAGATGCCTTCAAGACTAGCCAAGCGCTCTTCAGAGATGAAATCAAGAAAGAGGAAGAAGAGTGGACGGAGAAGAACAGACTTCAGAAGCAGAGAGAGAGAGAGAGAGAGAGAGAGCAGTAACAGCAGCAGCAGGAGCCAGACAGAGACTTTGTGGACTGCCGTGTAGACACAAAAGAGTTCTCCTTCTCTTTCCGAAGAAGCAGGCCCTATCCTGTTGGAAAGCCTGCAGCCAGACGCGGACGCAATCTTAGAAGATTAAAGATTGCCTTAACTCCCCATCAACACAACGGTCCTTTTCAGGGCTACCCAACCCTATAGAAAAGACATACTAGTCAAATTGCCAAAATTTGTGTTTGTAGTCAAAAAATAGAAGTGTTTCTATAAGCACTTCTTTTCTCTGTCTTGTCAGATAGTGTATGTGTGTGTTTGTAAGTAAAAAGTCAACGTGAGTGTTTCTTTTAGGTCCGCACGTTCGATGTTATGGATGGTGGAGAGGTTTTGTGAGTCTTGGTGTAAGGGGTGTTTTCCTTCACGTCCGTGCTTCAGCTTTCGTCAGTCTGGCTACCCATCGTTGATTCGTCAATTAAGAAGAATGAGCAGAATCAGTAAGCTTCTGGAACTTCAGATGCACCTGGAGTATGCCAGGTGCATGCTAGACGACTTGGCTATGGAGGCCATAGCAGAAGCTGCCAGGATAGAAGAGGAGGAGGAGGACAGGAAAAAAACAAAGAGAGGGAACAAAGAATCCTGCCTCACCTCATGCTAAGGCCTGTGTGTGAGGTGAAGTCGATGGCCAGGACGCCTCCACAGCCAGTACCAGTATCACAACCAGTACCAGCACCACAGCCACTACCAGTACCGCAGCCTCTACAACCAGTGGTTCACCAGACTGAAAACTAGGAAGAGGAAATAAGGAGACCTCATCATCCACGAGTATGGAATAGAAGAAGAAGAGAGAGGGAAGTCTTCACTATTCCACAAACTGGAGACTGGAATGATGAGGCCACTCATCCCCCACCCCCTCAGCGCTGCCAGTCACACAAATAAACTAGGAGCAGGACTGGAGCCGGCGATGTGTCTGTGGTGCCAGGCCTGGGAGATGACACCATTAACTTGGTGTATCTGAAGTTAAAAAAAACCAAAAAACAAACAGCCCTTCTCAGGGCTATCCAGATCTCTAGAAAAGTGAGACTGATCAAGTTGCCAATTTGTGTGAATGTGAAGTAGTGTAATTATAAACACTGGCTCCTTTACTGATGTGTGTGTATGTGTGTGTATTTGTGTGTTTGTATACGTGCGCGTACGTTCCTGTGTTTGTTTGTATGTGTGTTGCTGTGCGCGCTTATCTATGTGGATAGTATATAATGGGTTATTTCCTTTCCTTCCCTTCTATGTGGATAGTAAATATGTTTTTTTTTCTTCCCTTCCCTTCTGTGTGGATAGTAGATATTGGTATGGATAGTATATAATGGATTATTTTCTTCCCTTCACTTCTGTGTGGATAGTATATATGCGGTTTTTTCTTCCCTTCCCTTCTGTGTGGATAGTAGATATTGGTGTGGATAGTATATAATGGGTTATTTGCTTCCCTTCCCTTCTGTGTGGATAATACATAAGTTTTTTTTTCTTCCCTTCCCTTCTGTGTGTATAGTAGGTAATATGTGAAATTATTGTAAGGGATGTTTTCCTTCACGTCCGTGCTTCAAGTATATAGATCATAGCGTACGTCATTCGCGCTATTCAACACTGAATAATAAAAGAAGATGGCTTCTAACAAAATAGACATCATGAAGACACCGCAAGAGGCAGTAGATGACATGGGTATGCTGGAGGAATTTTTAGTGAGGATGCAGTAAGACGAGTATAGTCCACACAGGTTGAAGATGGAAATTAACAATTTAAAGAAGATGAAGGAAAGGATAAGAGAATTGATGAAACAAGTAAAGGAGGAGAAGGAGGATGAAGATGATAGAATAAGAATGAGAGCTTGGAATAAAAAAAAATGGAAAAAGAAGAGGAGAATGAAAAGAGGAAAAAGGAGGAGTAGGAGAAGGAAAATGAGGAAAAAGAGAAGAAAAAGAAAAAGAAGAATGAAGGAGAGAAAATAAGAAGTTGCTGGAGGAAAAGAAGAACTTAGAAGACAAAGAAGAAGAAACCCAAAGGCCCTTTTCAGGGCCACTCCATTGCCTCGAAAAGATTTACTCTCTTTGCCCCACATGTGTGTCTTTGATTGTTTGTTTGTTTGTTTGTTTACCCGCCCCGCCAAGCATTATTATGCGTATAGTTTATGAACTGGTTGAACTTACCCGCCACCCACTACCCCCTTTTGTCCTGCTGTTTGGCCCGATTGAGGTCAGCCACATGCAACATTGTTGGCAATGTCCAGTACCGTGACGTCACCCTACCTGTTCCATTCCTATAGACCCTATGCAAACTCAATCCATTCCCTTGTCCCTATATAGTCCCAACCTTTTGTCTTGTCGCTATAGTGGCCCATGGGGTCTTGTAATGCTAATTCCCATTGTTGCTATAAATTTTGTCGCTATAGTGTCTCAGGGTGGTTTTGACTGGATTTATATTGTCGCTATAGTGGCCCCATATACTACAGATATCACCTCCTGACATCAGCACTATTTTCTCATTGATCTACAATATTGTTATGCAGTATCAGTGATGGCATTTTTAGTAATTCACCACTTTCAGCCCCTTGATTCTTCAATACTGAAAGAATAGCTATGGATGTTCCTTCAGGTAGATATGTATGTTTATTTTCCTTTTTTCCTTTTTTGTTAGGAAGGAAGAGCTCTACCGGTCACCAGATCAACGAAATTCTGTAATCATTTATATAATATTTAAATACGTCTATGTCTTCATCTTGAAAATACCCCCGCAAATTTCATGTTTCATTTATATCAGTCCTAAAAATCGATTTGGTGAAGTACATTTTGTATCATGGTTTAATTTCTTATCATACGTATCCACTGCGTGGTAACGCTGTGGTGCGTGTTGTTTTTCCTCCCAGAAATACAATTATCTAAGCGAAGCTGTCTTATTGGTACAACGGATCTCAAGGAAATAGCAAATCCCATAGGTCTTTTCGGAAACTATTTTACTCCCCGTGAATCAAAACTTTTCTGTCCACTCAATGCTCATGCCCAACCTGGCACCTCAACATCAGGGGACTGTTGATTCCTATAAAATGTCACATTGCTAACGTAAGCATTTAGGGAAAAAAAATGAAATTTGCAAATTAAAGGCAGCTCTACACTTTGAGTTTTGGACATTCACTATTTTATTTCCGTATATCGGTAAATACCTTTTCTCCGTAAGATGTGAATATGCGAGTCTGGTTTTATTTTGCTTTTCTGTCATATGTTACAAAAGATACATTGAATAATGTAAAACCAACTTGTCCGCTGAAATTTCCTTTGATATAGATACTCCTTTAAATAAATTGTCGGTGACCATGCTTTGTTGTGACACTTGATCTTCTCGCAAAGATCAAACAATGCACGTGAAGACGTTACGATATTACAATATCATGCATTCGTTGCTCGGATACTGTGATAGCTGCTCATAATCAATCGTTGCCGAAAAGAATAAAAACAGAGAAAACACTACGAGTTAAATAGGATTTTGGTGGATTTTGCAGAGGTGTGTTATATTTCTCCAGTTCACTTGTAGCTAAGAACTAATCAGATTAATGTATATTTTAATTGTAGAACTACCGAACAGAACAGAGCAAGAGTAAATGAAAAATAACTCAGGCCATACATACAAGACATGCAAAGCACAATCAAAGTTGTGTTATATACAACGCCATTATGGTGTAATATAAACAAGAGGAAAAAGTAAGTAAACGCTAGGAGAGAGAGAGAGAGAGAGAGAGAGAGAGAGAGAGAGAGAGAGAGAGAGAGAGAGAGAGAGAGATGCATTATCTAAATATTACAAGCCAAGCAAGTATCTAAAGAAATGTGATTAATGAATTAATTACAAACGTTTTTGATATGTTTCCCTTAATATATAAAGTAGTCACAAACGGTTGGAATGTTAAATCAGCACAAGTAGCTATCAAGTCGTCTAATCATTTTTTTTATTTGTTTATAATTTTTCTAACTAATATCCTTATATTTTTCGTTAGTATTTTGTTATAATTTTCACTAAATGTCGATATGTCAAGATCTTATGTCGCATGTAATACTATATATTTCTTAATCAAATTCAGTTTAGTCTCCTTGAATAATTCACACCCAAAGAGATAATGAAATTAGTCATAGAAAACATTATTTAAATTTTTAATACATTTTCTTTCTTCATATGGAATTTTCTATTCCATTGACAAGTTTCACCAGGTAATATGTGGTTTTTGCATTCTAAATTAGAGTTAAGTACACTTTATTAGGGAAATTTTTAAAATATTCTTCCAATTGAATACCCATAAAATGTAACATTTTGTCCTTTCGAGGATTTTTCTACAACAGGTAACCAATCTTTATTGCATCAATCACAGAGGACATTTAACCATACATCATAAAATCCTATCTTGTGAAACATTGTCCTTATATGCGTTATCAATTTCAAAGATTACTTTATCAATGAACGCCATTGTTGATTGCATGGTACCCGGAAGTGATTGTCGGCGCAAAAGAGCTTCCCCTTCACGGGATATAAATCGGTTTCCGAAAAGGCCTGTGCAGCGTCGCGCAAATGACCATACAGTCGCTTATTATATCACCGTGGAAATCATGGTTACACAGCCAGACAATTTAGATTCTGAAACATAGCCCACAGGTTTCCATTATCTTGTCATATTTTACTCTGTACCAAGAATTGTATTATAGGTGCCAAATTCACACTTGAAAATCATAACTTCCAGCTAAAATATAGTCGATATCAGTTACCACAGAGTAAAATCCAAACACTATTAGAACATAACGGAATTACATAAATATTTCTAAATTTTTAGATAGTCGACTAGTGGTATATA
>JAECUM010044366.1:0-21478 GCA_016617855.1 Megalonaias nervosa | reverse complement strand
CTGAATTTTTAATAAATAATTAAACAAGCTTTCAATTCTGCTTGCACAATCGCTCGATCCTCTTGATATCTTGATTCCATTTATGATTTGTTACATAACGTGAACCTACCTCAGACCGATCTACCATTATGCCAACTGTACACGAACTCGTCCTTCAAACTAAGGATCTTTCAGGAAGTAGTGACAAACGTTCGGCCATAAAATGTACCAATGGGGCCAAGCCAACACATAAAAGATAAATCCAACTGTGCATGTAGCAGTAGCGTTAGATCTCAATAGTACATTATTTTTTATTTTGTTACTCATTACACACAAACTGAATGTGAGAATTGTTGTATTTGTTTTTTTAAACATGTCATGTTGTAGCTTGCTTTTCTTTGATTGCTTGGCTAAGACACTGATGTGGGACTGGCAACGTTATCTTTAATATCCGATGTTGTGTTATGCAGCAGTATTATCTTCATATGTGTGCAGAACTAACCTAGTCCCACAGCCATTTATGGCATCAAAATGTCTGCTTCAGCTCGTTCAATTCAGTCCTGGGTTGCTAACTGATTTTATATCAATATCTTGAGGACCCTTGTTGCTTAAAAGCCTCATAGCTTGTCGAAGAACGACGAAAGGCAAAATAATCGTCTTTTCATAAACCTCGTCGATAGCTTGGAAAAACTGAACACAGTCGACCAGCCCAGTTGTTATTTCACATTTGTGTAATATGATATATTGAATGACTCAAAGCACATTATATGATAAAGTGAATGAATAATGTGAATGAATATATCATAAAACGATTAGCTTAGACTTTATTATTGATATGAACTTTTTACGCTTGGCTTAAGGATAAATCGAGAGAAAATATGAATCCTCGACGCATGAAACGTTCTGCTTCATTTATAGACATAAAAATTAAAACACGTCTTACTGTATCTCTGATTAAATTCTTTTGTGCTTTGGTGATCGGTCATATTAAAACTGTACTTGGGAGAAATTTGTTGTCATCTACAATACATATCGGACCGCTCCGGTGGCCTAGTGGTTAGAGCGTCCGCCTCCGAGGCGAGAAGTCGCCGATTCGAACCCGGGCCGAGTCATACCAAAGACTGATAAAAATGCTACTTACAACTGCTTCGCTAGGCGCTCAGTATTAAGAGGTTAGTGTTAGGGCTGGTCGGCCTGGTGTCAGGATAATGTGACTGGGTGGAACATCATGCTACATGTCTGCGGCATGATGCCCCAGTACTAAACATCACTATAAACTGCCACACTTCAGACATCGTAACCATATGACCCAACATTTTTTAAAGCTACTTTAAAAATCCAAATCACACTCACACACACAATACATATCTCCCTTTTATAGTATATAAATGTTGGTTTTAAGGTTTGGTTTTCTTATACAGTGGTTTATTTTTTTAATGTTTTCTTCATTTCAGACAACAAATGCCACTGACAAAGTTAGATCAGTTGACCATTGAGAAGACGCCTTCATATTTTGTTACAAAGGGGATACCTGAAAAGGTGTACATAATGTCGAAAAGAACAAAATTAATAGTTGTTGTAAGAGACCCAGTCACCAGGGCTATCTCGGATTTTGCCCAGCTAGTGAGCAGACGACCAGATGTGAAGTCTTTCGAAGAACTAGCTTTGGTAGACAATCGGACAAAAATGGTGGACACATCATGGACCATTATAAAGATCGGTATCTATGTGAAACATCTGGTCAATTGGCTTGAATACTTTCCATTAAGACAAATCCACTTTGTAAGTGGTGAAAATCTCATCAAAGACCCAGCCCATGAACTAAAGCTAGTCCAGGAATTTCTTGGTCTGCAGCCCTTGATCGATGATCACTACTTCTCGTTCAACAGTACAAAAGGTTTCCCATGTTTTAGAAAACATGCAAACAGTTCAAAAATTCATTGTTTAAACAATGATAAAGGGAGGCCACATCCGATTGTTGATCCGTCTGTGATTAAAAGACTCAGAGATTTCTTCAGACCTTTCAATGCAAGATTGTACCAAATGACAGGACATAACTTTGGCTGGACGTAATGAATCTATACAAAACTGGTTCCTTTGACAATACGGGTGTAAGACATAGAACATATAACTTTTTAACTGATTGTCAAAAATATTTTAAAATATTAAACTTGCTTTCGAATGTTAACGTCAAACGTTGTGTCGCCAGCGATTTGTCTAATCTGTATATTGTGCCTTTGTTTGAATATTTCTTTTGGCAAATATTCTGCAACTGAAGCAAAAAGTTTTGTGAACTAATGGTAGACGTCATTAACATGTGTTAGAAATTGTGTTGGCGAAGTGGCTATACAATATATCTTTTGTTATTATTTATTCCAAAATGAAATTCAGCTTTGATTTGTGTATATCCATATACTTTAATTGCATCGTTGTATATTATATCGGCATCTCTTGAGAAGTTTTAGTGATATTTAACAACTGCTCTTCGGAAATATTGAAGTAACAGAATAAGACGAATAAATCTGAAGGTGGGTGGGCGGGTGTCTTTTTCTGCGATACTTTGTTATAACCCTTTGAACCTTCTTCCCTAAGGATATATATTATTTTTGAGGTCATAATTTATAACTGACACTTGGCAGGTGATACCTCGAGACTTGCAAGAGCCGCTTTGATAAGAAACCCTGTTTGATGTGATAGTGTTTGTCGCCAGTTCTGGTCTGTGGCGTACGAAATTCCAATATCACACTTTGGAGTCTTTCTCGGACTGTAGTATTCAAATATTTTTAGAGGTAAAGTGGAGTTTCAGTCCTCATTGTAGTCATTATCAATTTAAACGGCAGAAAGAAAGAAACGAAAACCTACCTCTTCGATAACAATTTTAGCACGATCCCGTTTGCTTGCCCGCTGCGACGCTTGGAGGAAAACATGTATTGGTATCGCGCAAGAGATACATGTTAATGGTGTACGCGACACCAATGTTAATGCTCATTATGTCGTAGAATTGCAACGTCATCGCAGGAATGCGCAATCAGTGAGCGTCCTTTACTTGAACAAATTTTCTTATTAGAATCGAAATAACGACTTGAAAGGAGGCAAATATATACTTTTAATGTTGCTGGTTGTTTTTTTGGGGGGGGGTTTTGTTTTAATACCCTCCAGGAAGTGGCGTACTCGGGGATAAGTTAAAACTGCAACATTGAAAACGGTTACTTTTTATCGATTGAAATAGATGTCTCTTTTCAGGTCATTATATTTCTTAACAATCAACTTTTCTTTCTTGGGCAGGTCAATCAGTTTAGGTGAAAATTTCAATCACATTATGGCTTACACCTTAGAGTAGAGCAGATAATTCCAGTGCGTCACAATCAAAGATGCAAAATACATTACCTTGCAAAGCATGATCTGCAGTCATAGAATTTAACCTCACAGTTGCAAAATTTAAAGAAATTTAATCTTATTGTAGTGAAATTATAGTTTGAAGAAGCAGCATCAATTATGTAGTTATTTTAGTATCTATAAACATCCATTACAACCAATACTGTCCATTCTCACCCATGTGACAAAAAATCTAGTTGTTTTGTTAACCTTACTTTTCTTATCTCAGTCTGATTGTCTCAGTACGGTTGTCTCAGTCATGGCTTCACTCCCTGGAAACTACTATTAAAAAGAAGAAACCCCCGATGTCTCCTTCGGAGTTGTTATAAAATCACTCCCCCCTCCCCCAAAAAAAAGCAAAGCAAAAACAACAAAAAATCCCCCAAACAAACAAACCAAAAAGCAGAAACAACAACAGATATATAACAAAAGAACTTCACCCATAAAGCAACGTATGGACTCTCAAACACACCATAAAAAACAGGCACGCATACGAAGTCAAGTTATTTGGAATTATGCTAGAAAGTAACAGAAAACTCTGTTTCAGAAACACATGCTATACACATTACTTGCTACAAAAATCAAACCTCTCAATAGCTATTGTAAAGCCTGCAGCAACCAGAAATGTATTATGTCAGACCTGCGTTCTTCAAACTTGTCAGGCACCACCAATCAGCCCCAGTTGAATCAAACATAATAATGCAGTTGCAAATGAAATCTCATTAACTTACCAATCAGAGTGGTTCATTCAATAGTCCACATGTTGTTTGGCAAGAAGAGTTCCATGTAGCGTATCGTTGCACAAGTAACAGCAACACTTGCCATATTCCCAGGAGGGAATATATAAATTTCCAAGAAAATCATGAATTAGACATTTTTCACAATTATTATACATTTCGTTTTAGCCTTGTACCATTTAACTACCATAGAACTTTTATTCCAGATTAGAGTTGATGAAACATAAACGTTAATAGAATAAAATATATTAATTACTTATCATTATTTTCATATGGCATTCATCGATTAAATGTGATGATACAGTAAGAATATCAAATGTTTTTTATGTTTCTATTTTCTTATGCGTAGAACTTGTATACTTAGGGTCGACAGGTCAACCCCATTTCCTTGTAACATATTCGTATTAATGCGCGGTGTTTAAAAACAAAAGCACGTTGCTCTAGACACTCCTAGTGCAATACTTCCAACACGTAACAATTATAACCTTTTCTCTTCTTGTTTTGTTTTCTTCTTTTCTCAGAGCGGCATATATAGCTAGATTTTACTTTGATAATTATTCAGATTTTCATAACAGAATAAGACCTGATGACCTTGATATAAAGTGAAAGGCAATAACAGTACCTGATTAATATTGTATGGCTTGAATCTGTTTAACTATATTGCAAAAGTGCAGGGATATTTAAATTTAATGAAAGAAAGAAAACTAATCTATGTCGGTGTTTCTACTATGCTTATAGTGTGAATTTTATGGCCAATTTAGGACCTAAATTAGAACTCGCAGATCTTTTAAAAATCTATGTATTAAATATTTTAATCAAATTAACTTGTAATACTGAAAATAAATAGCATTTTGTATTTATAATTCACTTGTACTCAGTTTATTTCAATAGTTTTGCATCCTTTCAAAAATATATAAATTACTATAAAAGTCTATGGTATTTATTTTTAATTGGAGCTCACTATTAATGTACGTATTTAAGAGAAAACTTACCTCTACTTATTGACGAAATTTACTCACTCCTTACACCCTGCAAAGCATTTCACTGATTTTCCCGAGATTTTTAAATATTCGGTTTCATCTATATCGTTGTGGGCGAGAAAATGACCATGTAAAGACAATATTTTCCTAACTGGAATTTATAAAAGTCGATGTATAAATAATGTTATTTATGAATCAGTTTAAAAATTACTCGTCTTTGTTTAAATATTTTCAACTTTTTCCATTTTGCCATGGTCGAAGTTGAACTAAAAGCTGTAAATTGTTCTGTTACATTGATTCAATCATAACTTTTTTTTTGTTTTGGTCCCCATTCTTCGCACTAAGTAATAAATACGAATTATGCAGTGAAAAGTTACACGCTATTCACATCATCATCATCATCATCATCATCATCATCATCATCATCATCATCATCATCATCATCATCAGTCCCTTAACCCAAGAGGTCGTTGGGGCACCACAGTTGACTTTACAACCAATTCTCTCCATCTTTCCCTGTTCTCTACTGCCCTTTGGGAATCTCCAAATTCCATGACTGTCCACTCCTTAATGTTGTCTTATCACCTCTTTTTCTGTCTGCCTCTTCTTCTGCACCCTCGCACTGTGCCTTGCAAGATTGTTTTTGCCAGTCCAGATGATCTCGAAACATGACTATACCACTTCAGTTTGCGCCTTTTTACAGTGATCAAGAGGTCTTCATAGGATCCGATGGCTCGTTTAATCCTGTTGTGGACTTCTTCGTTGGTTACATGGTCAATGTATGAGATGCCCAAGATCTTGCGGTATTATCTCATTTCGAAGGTTTGAATCCTTCTTTGTAGATCTGATGTGAGCGTCCATGTTTCACAAGCATACAGAAAGATGGATATGACAATCGAGCGCATCAGCTTTATTTTGGAACCAAAAGCAATGTTGGTATTTTTCCATATTGGTCTCAACCTTGTTATTGCTGATGTTGTCTGGGCAATCCTGCAACGTGGTTCTGGTTTGGAGCCCTCATCTGTGATTATTGATCCCAAGTACTTGAAGATTGAACTCCTTCCAGCTTCTGTCCACTGATCTTTATTTCTGCACTGATGCCATTGATGTTGTTTGTAATCAGTTTGGTTATTTTCGGCACTAATCTCCATACCACATGCTGTGGAGATTGAGTCGAGGCGCTTAGCCAAGTCAGCCACTTCTTTTTCATCTCCTGCTAAACCATTAACATCATCTGCGAAGCGAAGATTGGTGATTATTCTTCCTCCGATGCTGACAGTGCCCTTGTGGTCATGCAAAGCATCTTCCATGATTCTTTCCAGGAAAATGTTGAGGAGTGTAGGTGACAGTATATATCCCTGTCTGACTCCAACTGTTGTTCGAAACCAATCTCCTCTGCTGCCATTGATGAGGACAGCGTTGTGGCTTTGTCATAGAGGTGCTCAACAACCTGCACCAGGTCTGAGCTGATGTTGTACTTCCTCATAGTTGCCCATAAGGCTGCATGCCATACCCTACCAAAGGCCTTTTTGAAATCTATAAAGAAGTGGTATAAATTCTGCAGATGCTGAAGGTATTTCTCGCAAAGGAGTCTGAGATTGAAGATTTGTTCTGTGGTGCTCCTTCCTCCTCGGAAGCCTGCCTGTTCACAGGGGAATCATATGTTATGACTGCGTTGGAGTTAAATGATTTCATCATTATCACGTTTCAACACTTGCACTATTTTATTCTTTAGTTTTATAATGCACGAAGAGTGCATATGTGAAGATTTTATATTTTTGAAAAATAAAACAAATAAAAATCCCTTCTAATCTGGGTTGCTACAAGTTTATTTATTAATCAATAACATTTTATAAATATTTCCTGAATTGTAATGAATTCTTGATGAGTTATGTGGCTTCTTTCATTGGACACTGTTTGTTTGGCTCAGTTTAGAAGGAGACAATGGTAATTGCTCTAATTACAATGTTTTGATTTTCTTTCTCTTTGTTGTGTATATAGCTAATTACTGTTCTATATGTACTAGATATAACCCATTTCGGTGTACATTCATATCAAACGTACGTTTTTTTAGATGAATTTTTGGCGGTAAACTAGATTGGTGTATTGAATAGTTTTGTGCATGAAAGGAAGAGATTCTGAGCAAAATTAGCATACCTACTAATTACATTTTCATAGTTTCTTGTATCAAGAAATAAGAGGGAAGGAATAATTTTAAAATCCTGATATCAAGTTTCATTTTTGTGTTTCTGCACATCTCTAAATCGATTACACATCCTTGCAGAAGGAATGGATGAGGCAAATTAATTTACATTTACTCCCAAATGTGTCCTTTTTATTTTGTTTTGGCCTGATGAAATCCTTATTGCATAGTACAGGCAGTTTATGTTTTTTGAAATATATGTATTAATACTAAAAACATATAAAGAAAATTTAACATAATTTTTGCAGGTTGTAACATTAGTATAAAAACGCCTCTGAGACTAAAACAATAACGATGACAAATGCAGTTATTTGGTTTCAGATGTTCAAACTTTCAATAACAAGTTCTCTTGATTCTTCTGAAAATGCAACGTTGAAGAAAAATCAAAGTCTTCGAAAGACTGTTAGGTGTAAACTCGGTTCAACCAACGTGAGAGTGTTTGTCAGTAGCTTCCCGTTGGTCGGTGTATCTTCCTGCAGTCTTCCCACCAAATGTACTGGCCGTTATCTATAGCCTATCATGTGCTGAAAAATGGTGTTAAACCCACAAAACAAAACCATACAGGTACAAAATTGGTCTGATGAGCAAGTCAGTACAAACAGGAATAATGTTTGGAAGACACTGGTGTCTGTAGTCGTGCCAGAACCATCTTAATGACTACCTCTGCAACAATGATTTTATAAAATTAGAATATCTACTGTGCGTGAAGTTGAAATTGTACCGTACCATAGTATACATTGATATCAATATTGATCTTCATGAAATTGTCTCGTAAGATATACTGGAACTGATAAAAATGTGTAACGTTTAGATGGCACACTACGACTTAAATCAGTATTTACATATGATGAAACTACGTTGCCGATGTGCTGTTAGGATTTCATATTCTAAGTGATGCATTAAGGGGAGGAGATTGATAGCAAATATTTATTTCAATCACGTAGTACAAATAACTGTAATGGCTGAGGGCCATTTCATGTAGTCTATGTTTACAGTGCTTTCCGGAGTTTAAAATATCGAATGAGTGACAACTTTGAGATGATTTTCAAGCCAGCTTTTAAACTTTTACAGTGATCCTATATATATAGTTTTAGTTCCAGCCATATAAGGCTCCTCTTCCATCTGCACTTTTTATTTTAAACAGCGCTTCAAATATATTAATGGCTTTATCATCGACAGAAATGGCACATTGAGGAGGCTAGCATGGGCGGGCAAGGATTCCGGGACCTTTGATTGCGAATTCGACCACCTCTATGAAAAGGCGTCTGTCATCTTCAGGGTGTATCTTTGTTGGTATTATTTTTTTCTACAAAGAATGGATTATAACCTGGTGCAAATGATAACATGCGACTATTTAAATTCGATTTATCCAGCAGTTGGTATAATTTATAATCGTATAAAAGCCACGTAGTTGTTAAAGACATACATACATATATATATACTAGTTAAAATTAAAATAATTAAAAATTTTCATCGAATTAACATTCGTCTATTCACGTGTTATGGAAAGCTAAGGCAAAAGATGGCGGACGGGAAGTTCAGTTTCAAAACATATTTTACGTTACAGTTTAAAGTATGTTGCATTTCAGTCCAATTAGTTCTCGTTATTTGCAGAAAGCATTACGACAGACAAATGCTAGTGATGTTGCTGGTCACAGACTAAACAATGACCAAGTGGACAAATATGCAACAAAAGTTTAGAACTATAAAAAAGAAAAAGATAAAGAAGGTAGTTGTCTCTCACAAAAATCTCGTAATATTTAAGAAAGGGTCGTAGATTTACATTTTTATAGTGTTGAAGTTGGTTTTCAATTTTGTTTTATAAAAAATAATATTGACAGTCGTTTGTTGAGCAGAGGAGTTTTACTGAACTGATAATAGGATACTTAAGATAATTGCACAAGAGTAATACGTGTGACTGCATGTCAAGTTCATCGTAACTTTGGAATATCTTATTGTAGAACAGCATAGCCAGTCTTAATTGGACACCTGAGTCAACTGTCAAATAAGATGAAGAAAAAATAAATAAATCTACTACCGTATGTACTAGCTTATACGTCGAGTACAACTGCAAACTGTACAGACCTAGATCTGCCGTCGCATAATGTTCCGCCAGATCTGGGTCTGTGTTGTTTTGTTAGGAGTATTGAATAGAAGAAAGAAAATAGACCCTGATCTGCAGGCGCGTTATGCTATGGTAGGTTAGGTTTCATGTTTTTTGCAGTGTGACTCGACATATAAACGAGTACACATGGTAATCTTTTCATCTCTCCTCTTGTTTGTATGAAACAACACAATCTGGTAATAGACTGAAATTATCTGAATAGCTTGACTTGTCAACATTGTTTTTTTTGTTGTTGTTGTTGTGTCGTAGATCACACATATCAACGGTGGCTTGACCTACAACCAAGGAGTTACTGACTTATCTATCATTAATGATGGGATTACCTTACTTGGATTCAAAACAATTTGTGGTTCTTTGTAACTAAAACGATATCCCTTAAAAAGACAAATTTACGTGTCCTTCAAAACGTAAGATATCATCACAACTTTAGTAGGCTCAGCGCCGAGCTTGAAAAAGAACCAGTAACGGTAGACAGAGTTACCCCCTATTGTCAGTCATCTGTTATATATATACTCATTCACGTCGACTTTTATTCCCCCTAAGATTATCTCTACAACTTTTCAAGATTTAACAGTGCTGCTAAAGTAAAAATAATGATGTTAGCCATTTCGGATTCCCTCGCTCATGATCCATTGAAAGTAAAAACAATGATGTTAGCCATTTCCTATTTCTTCCCTCGATCCTGTGCCACTGAAAGCAAAAATAATGATGTTAGCCATTTCAGATTTCTTCCCTCGATCCTGTCCACTGAAAGTAAAAACAATGATGAAACTGTTACTTAAAACATAGGTCAGAAAAGAAACCACGATGTTTTATCCTGCAGATCGATCAGACGTGCATTAATTTGTTTGTTTATGAAAGAGTAGTTAAAAATTTGGAGCAGACAAAACGAATAGTGTGATTACAAATTGCAATTTACCTTATATACTCTCTTAAAAGTCGAGTCCAAAAGCAACTGCTCAGACCCAGCCGGAGGATCTGGGTCTATGCAGTTTGTTAGGAGTAATCAACATAACACATTTACATAGACTATGATCTACTGGCGCATTATGCTACGGCAGATCACGATCTTCGTTGTTTGCAGTTTGACTCGAGCAAAGACGGATGTTAACGTCAATAAATATTTTAAAGTTTAAAAGTTAGTTGAAATAGACTATTTTTACGTATATCAATGCAATGAACATCGCAGTAGTGCTGACGCCTTTTCAGGTATGTTTTAGAAATGCAATGCATTAATAGCCTTGTAAACTGATTCTTAAAATTCCAGTTCACACCGAGGGATAATATTCAAAAGAATCAAGAGTTAAATTGCACTTTTCAAGACGATGATTTATTATGTACCGTGGGCATCTGGTTTTAGTAGAGATAATACATCAATAGGCTCGTTAAAGGTTCTTTAAAACCACTTTCTACGTTTACATAAAACACGTAAGAGAATACAAGAAAAACTGACCGATTACGAAAAATGCAGTTATTGTTCTGAAACAAAATACGACAACAGAGAGAATATGCAGTCATTAAAACGTGTGAGGATTATTATCATGAGAAGAATATACGACTGGAATCCCCAACTCCTTCAGAAAAAGAAATGGTTGAACAATATTTAACCAGCGACGTACTTAAAGAATAAATATGTCTTTTGCATTTATATTTACATAGCATTAAGTCGTGTTGTTCTCCAAGCAGAAAGATGGTGTATCAAACGTGAAACCATCACACGCTACTACCTCAATTGCCTTAATAGCATCAATATACCACTGTATATGTGTAAACTTTAATCATCATTGTGTTTTACTGTTTTTACCGATGTTGTCGTTTTCATCATCATCATCATCATCATCATTATCATCATCATCATCATCATCATTATTATTATAAACACAAACTTTAGATAAGCTATTCAAAATTAAAGGAAAAATAAGTAACTTTTATACGCGGAATATGGGATATCTCGGAAAGATATCACACATTTCAGTTGACCTTGTAGATTGTTTTTCGCTATGGAAAGGTATTCATGTCACTTTAGCAAACACTGACCGAAGCATGTGTTCACTGGACGACTATGACCAAATTTATTATGACGAAATTACCTGTTGAAAAGGAAGGGAGGCTTTAATTAATTGTATTAATTCAGAGAGCTTTACAAAGTTAGAAGATTGATTGTCTATTAAAATCTCGGGTAATTGATGCATGCACTTGCACATATGCATACAGACAGACTTACAGATGTATCGTGCGTGTCTATTGTGTGCCACTAGAACATAAGCACTGTATTTTCTTCAAAGGCACGAAGAAAAGGAGAAACTTCTAAAACTTTAATATTCATGTTCCAGTTTCCTTAGGACACCGGATAAATCAGGCATGTGCAACTTCCTCGGATAAGTGCTTTTTAAAGCCACACCCTATGTTGTAAATTAAACGGATTAAAGTGGGTCACGGGCCTGATCAGACCACCCATGAGATGACGTTCTTGTAGCCCCACAGGACACTAATCTCTCAGACAACACCATTCATATTTGTTCTTTAGACTACAACCGACTTTTTCAGCAAGTTCTGACATTTTACAGACGGGAACTCGATTTGTAGATGTTGTATCCAACTCTTTTGAATGCGTGCTTTATTTTAATGTACAAATCAAACGAAGCAGATATGTACAGAATATACTTGTCACCAAATAAAATGTAACTATTGAGAGAAACTGTCGAATTTCTTTCAGACACGGGTATCATTGTTAAACAATATGCGGCAGTGAGCGAGATTTGCTTCTTTTAATTATCATTTTGTTTTTGCTGCACGAATGGGTAGCATATTGGCAAAGTGACAACGTACACATACACTATAATACAGTACTTTTTCAAATAAGAATTGTGACAGCAAATCTCGACCTCAAAACATGTTGCAACAGTTGCATAATCAATAATACTCATTCATCCTTCATTAGTTCAATATTGTACACACAATGTGATATTATATATAAGGGAACCTGTGGAACTTTAAATAAAGTAATTAAACAAGATTCAGTGCTTGAAACAAATTTTATTGTGCAACTGCAGCAGAATATCTGTCGTTATTGTAAGTAGACACAGAAGTGTGCACGGTTTCCAATTTTAACAAGAAAAAGTGGTGTTTACACCAAATGGTTCATAATGACCGAAAATATCAAGTTACCTCAGTAAAGTGAAAGTTATCAAACAGATCAAATAGACACATCTGTGTTCATTGCTTAGCAGTGTTACGGTACATGCATAAGGACCAATCTTGGCCAAAGGCCATGTATGACGGCTTAGAAGGTTTATTTTACTTGAAAATGCGCGACGCTTAATTAACTAGGAAAAATGGAACCAGTCAAATCTTTATTTTAAGCGATCTTCTGTTCAACAATACCGACTTTCAAAAATACTGCATGAATATAGACCTCAGCGGTTTCACACGGAAAACCGGATAATTTTCAATGCAGTGTGTCACTCTTGTCATAAATCTTGACCTGCCTGACTGGGCAATTATGTATCAGTGATTGCTTTATGAGAGATTAAGATTTAAACATTTAAAAACTACATGTAAACCTGACAGCACGTTTGAAAACACCTCGGAGATTTAAGAAATACAAACCGTAATTAATACCATCTATTATCAGGAGGAATAGAGTTATTATTGATCGTGCAATAATAACTTGTCAAGTCTGAATTGCGACGAGCAATCAGCATTTATCTAGCGTGATCTACAGTTTCACAAGGAAGGGGTGAAATTATTATTTTGTTTTGAAAAAGATGTGACGAAAGAAAATTTCTTTGTTTTGCATTGGAATTAGTAGTCAAGTAAGCGATAGTTACAACTTGCCAGTAGCTTCCTGTATGTAGGTGGATCATCCTTGGGTTATCCCGAGGTTCTTCCGCCATGTACAGCCTATCAAGTGCTGTAAAATAACGTTCAACCCCCAACCCCGCAAAACTCCTAAACCCCAAAACCCACAAACTATTAAAAAAAAAAAAAAATAGGGCAACAGTAGCTTCATGGTGTAAAGAATGGTTTTATTTTTTTAATATTATTTCTTCTGCTCATTTTTAAAAAAAGTATTCTGACCAAGTAGTCCTAGCGACACTGAAGAGCTCTCTCTATTTAACATTATGGAAAACCTCGCTCCAGTCGAAGTAAAATTCGTCCCAAGTTCGTAGTTGGTTGAGTTCTGAAACAGTATTATTTAAGAAAGCTTAGAAATGGAGAACGAAGAGAATGAAATGGCACTGTAGTGGCGCTGTGAAGCAGTTATTATGGCAGACAATAGGTGGGGCGCGTAGAGGAAGTGACATGCATTGCTAACATTAGAACAATATTGTAAGAATGCGGTTTCGATCACACATTTTTAGAGGCTTATTTTGGGCTCATTCGCGTGGATGGAAATTGTATGCCAATGCAAGGACGAGTTTAAGTATTCCATCTTCTGCTACAGCAGGATGCGATTACGATCTCAAACAAACTACATTTTGTAACAAGGTGCCAATAGCTGATCATGATTAGTTGATCATCTTATTATCAGATCATATTTTAAACCTTTGAGGTGAAAACCAACATTAATCGTGCATTTTCGCTGTTTAATCCAGGATAAAAAGACTTATAATCAGTTGTAAACTGGAATTACCAAATCGTTTTATGCTTTTTAAAATCCGAGTACTATGCTGTTGAATACGTGGCAATACAGTTGTTACAAAATTGTTAATGGGAATAAATGACCAAACATGTTTGAAACCTTCTGGAACTAACAATGTGTCTAACAGTTTGTAATCATTTGTTCAGTTTTGTCTTTTATGGGGATGAGCATATGGCCTAGTGGGTTAGGACGCACGTGTATGGAATAGCTGCATTTACTCTCGATATTGGTTCGATTCCTACTTCAAACGAGTTATAACACACACACACACACACACACACACACACACATTTAAGGCTACATTTAATAAATTTAAACATTGTCTTATTCTCCTTCAAGCAACCAGAGTACATTATTCTAGTCAAAACAAGCTTGCTCATGTATTTATCAGAGGGTTCAAAAGCGCTGTCGACACAGTGTCCATTTTCTTGTAACTTGATTTGTCTGGTTGAAAAATGGGGAGAGATAGTAAAAACTTTTGCGGGCATATAACGTTTCTTCTACTGCAGAATGCTGTTCTCTGTCACTGCTCTCTGGGCTCAGAACCTAATGTAGGCATCGTTGTCAAATTTCTCTGGTAATATTACTTGGCGCAAGTCAGATTGTATCTGTGCTTCGTGCAAAATGTAATCAAGGAAGCCCTACCAGCCTGACTTCAAATATTCCAATAAAAATTCCTTTCTTTTTTCAGAAGCGTACATTAGCCAATACCCTCAATGCATTATCATCTTATCAAAGGTTACTTGTTTAAATGTCCACATTGAAAATAAAAATTCAATGATTAAAATAACTTGAAAATAAAACTGCAATGATTTAAATGGAAACATATACAGAAAAGAATTTATAAATATTTAGCAAATTACTTTTTCATGTTTAGTTTTATTCCCCATCATAAAAACACGTTTCTCTTGGCTACAGTTTACTTTGAAAATGGTCGTTATAGGAAACCCCCATTGGAGTACCTCAGCATTTTATAGTGAATTCAACAAAAATAAATTCTTGGAGGTCATTAATTTGAAATACGAAATAACACAAAATAACCACGTAATGAAAAGCGAATGGAAATATTAATAGCAACACACACACACACACACACACACACACACACACACACACACACACACACACATACGCGCTCTCTCGCGCGCGTGTGTGATCTTTAATTACAGGCAGCTCAAGAATATCCACCTTTGTTCGCCTAAAATAAGAAGCATTTTTTTCTAAATGTTGTGTATATGTTTGATGTTTTGATGCGTGTCCAAGAAAAGCTCCCTTTCATTTTGTTATCGAATGTGCGGCTGAGAAATTTGTATCTGACATCTGAGGAATGTGCCACTTATTACGTATTTCCTAAGATGCCGTGCCTGTGGGAACAGAATGACATTAGTAGTTATTGCTGAAATGTTTTACAATGCTTCATCTATTTTACTTCGGAAGATCATATCTGTACATCTTGACGTTTGTAATACACTTCTTGCAACTTGGATGAAATGGCGTCTTATCGCAGGACTCGACTGTAGATTTGCACACCTGCATGTTGATGTATGTCCCAAATATTCTTTGTTTTTACTGAGGAAAATGGAGAGATGAATATTTGTAAATGTTTTATGTTTAAAAAGATATTAAGGTGTTTATTTCATCAGCTTGTCTATTTAAAGAGGCAATGCCAGTATTTTTCGGCCAACCGAAAAGAAACCCTCGAATTCTTTCTTTCTGTACATGACAAAACGTTAGGAACCTTGGACTTAAGACAAAATAACAAATATGATTTTTCATACATTTGGATTGTACAAAATCAGAGAGAAGAAAGCAAAATATAAAACAAATTTAGGTAATGAATTCGAGCGGTGGGCAGCACTGAAGCCCAAAACTGGGGCTTCATTATACACTGCAGTTGATACGTACATGCTCAGGTTGTAAGTGTTTACATTTTGATATAATAATAATAATAATAATAATAATAATAATAATAATAATAATAATAATAATAATAACAATAATAATAATAATAATAATAATAATAAATCGGATAGGGCTATGATAATTCTCTGTCTCCGTCCATGCTCTGCCGCCTTCTTACGGCACATGTACAAAACGTTTTCACTGCCTTGTATACATGGTTACAAATATAAAGTGAAAGAGTGGTAAGGCTGCAACTTTTTAGAAGGAAATATACTCAAGCAGAGAATCAGAGAGAAGAACATCAAAATATAGAATAAATGTAGGTAATGAATTCGAGCGGTGGGAAATAATGAAGCACAAAATTGGGGCTAAATTATATAGTGCAGTTGCCACTTATTTGCTCAACCTGCAAGCGTTTACATTTTTACAGTACATGTGTTGTTTATATATTACCATAAACATTTTAAATTATCGCATGAAGACAAAAAATACATTTCTACAGGATGTAGCTTTACTAATAATTTAATTGTATGTAATGTCTTCATTGATTTATACCATCATACGTCTCAATAAGAACAAATACATTGCGACCGCTCATGGAACGCCATTGATGGTACGGTATGCTTTTGTATAATCTAAGAGCAATTTATAAAATATAACTAGCATATATGAGCAACTTATAAAGTATCACTTTAGTAATAATAAATTTTGGATTGTATGCAAAGTATTCTGCGTGAGTTTACAAGAGTTAATATACTGACTCATTGTGTATCAATTTTAATTTATGCTATTATTTGCATTCATTTCACAGAGTCTTGACCAATAATACAGTCTTTTTACAAAGTGGCTATTAACTCCATAGCTTGGAGTTATTTTTAATGTTGAATACATTTATACATTGAGAACAGTGATGGAGAAAGTGAATAACTAATTGTGAAAAATCGCTCAAATATAAAATACCATTTAACTTTCTTAGATATAATTATGTACATTTACCAGATATTACTAAATACAAACAATCATAGTTTATTATCAGCCATCTCATTCATAAGTACCAAAGTATTATGCCTACATAGTGTGTTTGCTTAAATCTGTCCGTTATTTGGTCCGTCTGTACATGTGTTTGAGCGGCCGACAGTCCGCCCGTTCATTGCTCAGTTCACCTCCCAACATGAACTTCATTTCAAGCAATTAAGGAAGTGGAATGATGTTCCATGATAATGATTAAATGTATTTAAGATGATTTTCCATGATAACGATTAGATGAACTTGGCATGATTTTCCATTTTGATGATTCGATGTATTTGGCATCATGTTCCATGATAATGAGTAGATGTATTTGGCATGATGTTCCATGATGATGATTAGGTGTATTTGGCACGATGTTCCATAATGATGATTAGGTGTATTTGGCATGATTTTCCACGATGATGATTAGATGTATTTGGCATCATGTTCCATGATGATAAGATGTATTTGACATCATGTTCCATGATAATGAGTAGATGTATTTGGCATGATGTTCCATGATGATGACTAGATGTTTTTGACATCATGTTCCATGATAATGAGTAGATGTATTTGCCATTATGTTCCAGGATGATTATTAGATGACAGATAAAGTTTTGAATCCTGAATATAACACCACCAGGCGAGGAGGAGAGGGTGATCATATCATATTAAGATGTATCATGAACATGAGTAGATTACATGATTAAAAGAATTTTAGAATCTTAAATGCAGTCCTTGGGTTGGGGATTGGGGAGGGGGAGGGAGCTGGGGAACATTGGAAACTTTATGATGACCAGCATCTATAGTTCTATTGTTTAGGCAATTTAAGTAATATACTTTTTGTTATACGAAGGGGATCAGTAATGCCAAGTTTATGCACAACAAAACAATACTTAATTGTACGAGAAATGATTTAATACATGCATGTTAAGAAATATAGGATACACGAGTATATGCATTCGTCTCTCTCTCACTCACTCTCTCCCTTTCTCTCAAACATGCCACTATTCATTATTACCAATATTCTACAACATCAAACTCATAACTAAAATAACATCAATACTTAATTTCAATATTTTACAAATATTTGGCTCTCTCTGTAGGGGCTACTCATGAGCTAGAATCTGAATGTAAAAGACTGATTCCCAATCATTGCTAGGCTGATCCCAGCATTACAGTGTATTCAGGACTGATCCCTGCTCAAGTAGAATTGGTGCTAGGCTGATCCAAGCTCAATGTAAAAGACTGATTCCCAATCGATGCCAGGCTGATCCCAGCATTACAGTGTATTCTGGGCTGATCCTAGCTCAAGTAGAATTGGTGCTAGGCTGATCTCAGCTCAAGTAAATCTGTGCTAGGCTGATCCCAGCATTCGAGTATATTCTGGGCTGATCCCATATTCAAGGAAATCTATGCTAGGCTGATCTCAGCATTAGTGTGTATTCTGGGCTGACCCCAGCTCAAGGATAATTGGTGCTAGGTTGATCCTAGCATTAAAGTAATCTGGGCTGATCCCAGCTTCCATGGACTGTGCTAAACTGATCCCAGCTTAAGTAGTGTATTCTGGGCTGATCCCAGCTCAATTAGAATTGGTGCTAGGCTGATCCCAGTTCAAGTAAAATCTGTGCTAGGCTGATCCCAGCATTCGAGTATATTTTGGGATGATCCCATCTTCAAGTAAATCTATGCTAGGCTGATCCCAGCATTATTGTGTATTCTGGGCTAATCCCAGCTTCCGTGTACTGTGCTAGACTGATCCCAGCTCAAGTAAAATCTGTGCTAGGCTGATCTCATCATTCAAGTGTATTCTGGGCTGATCCCAGCTTAAGTAGGCTATGTGCTAGGCTGATCCCAGCATGCTAATGTATTCTGGGCTGATCCCATCTTAACTAAATTTATGCTAGGCTGATCCCCCCATAAGAGTGTATTCTGGATTGATCCCAGTTTCGTGGAATAGAGCTAGGTTGATCCCAGCATGAAGAAAATATTCTCATCTTTTTCCTATTAAAACTGTAAAAGAAATGTATTTGACAAGCATGACCTTTACGTTATTAGTATAGCTTATGAGTATCCGATTGGGGAAAAAATGCCAAATTGAATTTGATATTAAAAATATCAAATGAGAGCCCCCAAGAGGATGTCAGTTTGTAATGTGAAAATCCATTTGGAAGGAGTGGTGTGCAAAGCACATGATACTAAATGTAAGTACACAACTGTTCCTGAGCAGAAAGGAGTCGTTTAGGGTGAACTCAGATGTAGCGCGTATAACATGACGACAACCATCTTCCTAACGTCTTAATTAGATGGTCCTCCATACCAACTGCAGGTGCAGTTGTGGCTGCTCGAATACGAAACGAATGACGAGAAAAGGTTTCCTCACCATAGCCCATGCGTGCCAGCAGGAGCTTCAAGTACGACAGAAAAAAGTTCCCTGCTAAATGGACACCCCATAGAATCCACAAATAAAGGAGCATTTGCGCCATGACATCCAGCCAAAGCACCTTGCCGCCGCTGACTCAAATACTGCCCCATACAGGACACGGGGCACAACCACGAGTTCCGAAGGAATGAAATCTTGACAACAGCACAAAATGGGTCCATTTTTTTAAGATGGCAAGGTCAGTAAAAACTTAGATTTGTCTGTTGAAAATGTCACATCTTGAATACTCGGGTAGTTGCCTGAAGAAATGCTTTGCAATTTATCGAACTGTGCATTCACCACATGGCAAGAATCCCAGATATGCCACCAGACACATGCACTGCAGTGACAAATCCACCCCTGGTAAAAATACGTCCTCACTTAACATAGCCGACAACTGCACCACCATCCTGTATGTAATAGGAAATCTGGGCTTACTATTTGAAATGTTGTTCCTTTTTATCCCAGGAAGTATACACTGCAGCCTGTCGGACTCCTGGAAAGGGATACTATGCCCATCCTGTAGGTAATGGAATCTAATTCCTGCAAGATACGACTTAATTGTGGAATACTGCAGCCTGTCGGACACCTGGATTCTGCAGTCTGGTGTGACAGTATGTGACGAAATAATCAAAACATTTTCTGAAAGCACGGGCAAAGAGATAGCACGCGTAACAATGCGCGACATGACCAAAAATTCACCAAACACTGGAAGCCATTTCCGTACACTGACCTAGCAATATTGGACACTGATAAACACCACAAGTCCTTCACACACGGCGTCAAAATAGCATCAACTCTGTAGCCGGGGGTGGGGGTGGGGGCCCACACAGCTGGAGTTTGATCTGCATGGGGCATCGAGTGCCGGAACTTCTCGTTCTGAAGTCGAGAAAGAGCATCAGCTATGAGGCTATCAGTACTAGGTATATGGCTAGCCTGAATAACGAATTGTCCTTTGGCAGCACACCATATTAGTCTTGGAACAAATTTCATTGTAAGAGGTATTTTGGATCGGCCTTTGTTAATGATTTCAACAGTTGCAGAATTGTCAAAGTTCACCATAATTCTTTTCTCGGGCCACTGATTTCCCCATTAACACCACCAGTCATGCACACGTTGTGTTAATATGGCACACAATATCCAGAAATGTTTGTATTCCATGCCATTGAACGACAGTGGAAGAACGATGTATTGTAAGATGGTCGCGCCTTCAATGAACCCATATGATGTGCTCTGCAATAAACCTATATGAAGAGCAGTGCCATATGATGTGGACGGCTGTATCAGTCTGTGCACCCACGAGACTGCCGAGCTGTGCACACACTATCCAAAAAATGTTTGTATTTCCCTGTCACAGAACGCCAGTTGAAGAATGACGTGTTGTAAGATGGTCATATCTTGCATGAACCCATATGAAGTGAAGTGTTCTCCAATTAACCCATATGAAGTGCAGTGTCCATATGATGTGGACGTCGGTATCGGTTTGTGCCTCCACAAGACCTGAAAAAAGAAAATTGAAAAGCAGAACCAGGCAGCAGGAAGTGCTGTGGTGATGTGCATTACGACCTGAAGTCAGCACAAAATTACAAACTTGATATTTTATCGCTCAGACAGATATATTTCTCAAAGGGATATAACTGGCACCTACTCAAGACCCGAATAGTACTGTCTGATAGACAATACTTAGCACCCTGATGCTGCCCTAATCGTGAAACTATGAGTTTTGAACAAATGAGGATTAAAACAGCATAGTACGAGCGATGTGTGCAAGGCTTGGTTGAACACCTGCCCAGTTATGGGAAAATCCCACTCCCCCATCCCCAAGTAAGGAAGAGTGGTCCCAAATGCCACTCCAGTAGTTGTAAATAGTGACGCAGCGCATGGACAATGCACTGGTCATGTACTTTTTGGGGCATGACACTTAGGCAAAAGGGGTACCCTTGGAGTGTTTGTAATGTGTAAAATCGACAACGAAACAAACTTCACTGATCTGAACCCGAGAAAACTAAAGTTGGGTTTCAGCAACTAGGTTGTCTGTCATTTCCCCTAACTACAAGAATGCGTGAAGTGCAAGGAGAAACATGGACTTAAATAGAACCACA
>JAECUM010044365.1:33428-36362 GCA_016617855.1 Megalonaias nervosa | reverse complement strand
ATACGTTTGGATGTGACATAACTATTTACGACTGTTTAGGATTTCATTAAACATACATTAAGATGTTTTTACTTTTTCACTGTGTATTTTGCTGATATAAATTGTATTTTTTAGAAACCTTGCTGCTTTTCCCTCTTTTTTCCTGCTTAATTGTAATCGTCTGAATTCGATAGCAGCACCATAATAATCTCGCTTTTCTATTGTTATTGTCCGGTATGAAAGGTGGCATAGGTCATGAATTTTCAGTGAAACACTTTACAATATTCGGGTGGATCGGAATAAAACATAATGCTTATCTGACCACCAATATTTCCATGCAAATAGTGTGGGGAAAAATTAAATTAAGAAAAGCTGAATTTGCTCTTTGCGATTTTGCACTAGCAGGTTTGCATGTGAATCTATAGTTTCTTAATTTGATATGGTCTGTACAAAATATGATGATGTGATATGAAAGTGCAAATATCTCTTTGACACCTGTAATTGTTTTCTCAAAATAGTATGCAGATAAAAAATGACAATTTTGCCAAAAATGTTACAAATCTCTTCCCCCCCAGTCCATAATCGCCTTTCCCAGAACTTCCCAGAATTTCTCATCACTAAAAAGCTAACATAATGATACATTAATATTTTGATAAAACATTAAACTCTGTACACACTGGTTTATTACCTGCAACTTGGCACATTTGCTAAAGAGTGATCTGTAGTTAGATTTCCATAATGTTACACACTCATGTAGCAGAATATTGTAATATTTCAGACTTGAAC
Organism: Megalonaias nervosa; assembly: GCA_016617855.1. Lineage (NCBI taxonomy): Eukaryota > Metazoa > Mollusca > Bivalvia > Unionida > Unionidae > Megalonaias > Megalonaias nervosa. Next base: position 35,597 of record JAECUM010044365.1, on the reverse strand, counting down.
AGTAGCTTTACACAATGTGATACATAGTGACTTGTTGTTAATCAAACAATATGAACACCATTTTCAGATGCCCCTGATGTAAATGTGACAATTACTGATAAAACCCAGGAGAACATGTCATTATCAATAAGATGTGAGGTGAAGGGGGTTCCGGCTTTATACACATTCCATCCTTGGAAACACAAGTTGGGAGATGTGTTGATCCGAGATAATCTTCAGCAGACTACAGAGAGCAGTAAAAGTTCCAGTCACAGCATACTGATGTTGGAGGGGATGTCCCTACAGGATATGGGCACGTATGTCTGCTCTGCTGATAATGGGATCAAGGGAATTAATGGAGAGGTTATACAGAATGGCACTGTGGATGTACATGTCATAGGTAAAACTACATGCCAATACATTATATCGATTCTGAGAAGGTCATATTTGCTGGATATATATATATATATATATATATATATATATATATATATATATATATATATATATATGTGTGTGTGTGTGTGTGTGTGTGTGTGTGTTTCCGTAGCATTAAATATTTTTATTGGCAGTATGTTGGACATCAGATTGGTGTTGGGAAATGTATTTATTTTAGTGCCAAATATATTCACCTCTACTGGTACTACATCAGACGAGCTTATAAGATTGTTCGTCCTCTACTCAGTCCTTTGACAGCCTGCTGACCATTAGTACCGGTTTGTTATAACTTGTCCTCCTGTACTGCTTGGAGAATTTCCATGAAGTTTTATACATATTTTTCCTACTTGGTCATAAATGAAAATAGCACTGCTCAGACAACCAATATGACTGTTATAGCAGCTACATTAAAAATATTGTTATCATTGCTCCTTATAACTGGACGGTCAATTTAAACATGCACGTTTTGCAAAAAGACCTCTAATGATATATAGCTAATCCTCGGTAAAAATGGTTTTGATGTGATATTCAAGATGACCACCATGATAGCCGTCTTTAAAACCTTAATATCGCTACTTCTACTGAATAGAAAGCGAAACTAACATTCAGCAAAAGACTTCTTATGATATCTAGTTAGTCTTGATTGAAATTGATGATGCTCAAACATCCAATATGACTGGCAGAGCAACCACCTTGCAAATCTTGATATTAATACTCATCCTGGATGAAGATTGTCACTGGAAACCATTTTTAATATGTCGCTGGTTATAAATGATATGATGCTTCACGGACAACAATATGCTACTCCTTTTGAATGGATAGTCATATCAACATGCGGCGTGGGGTGTTTTGTTATGTCTGGTGTATTCTAAGCGAAAATATAGCCACCAGAGTAGCCACCTTAAAACTAGTTTTATTTGCTGGATGAAAAGTTGTATCAGCATTTGTTTTAAACAGAAACACAATTACTATGTTGTTTAGTGGGTCTTAAATAAAAAGTGTGCAGATCTAATATCCAGTATGGCAGCCACAGTGACAATCTTGAAAATCGTATTACTAACTCCTAGATGTACAGCGTTAATAGCATTGCTTTTCAATTGAAGACTTCTTAAGGTGTTTACCTGCTAGTAAATAAAATGGTTATAATACCACATCTGATATGGTCACCATCGCTGCTATCCTGCGAATGCTACTCCTCCTAAATGGAAAGTCATATAAACATCGGGTTTCAGTTGAAGACTAATTATCATATATATTTGATCCTTGATAAAAATCGTGTCGATCCGATCCTAATTTTTAAATTGCCCTATTTAATCACCCTACATAATGGGTATGAAAGGTAATTGTTAAAGTATAAACTTTATTATAAGCATTGGGTCACATAAATCAAAGCAACAGTTAACATTCTAAATGTCATACGAGCAATGTATAGGTCATATTCATTAGATTATTATATTGTATGTTAAGGTAAACGGTTTTTAAGGGATTTTTGGTCCAGAAGAATGAGCAAATCTGCTTGAAAATAATACAAATGATTTAAATAACTAAAAAGATGCAAAGATAATTTAATCAAATATGACTGAAAATATCGACTTGCAAATATTGCTGCCATTATTAAATGCCACTGTTACTAAACAAGAAAACTTTAAAGTAACTTCGTCTTCATTAGGTTGAATAGAATTTAATTCCAATGATGCATATCCACTCTTAAATATGGTCACACGTACTCATCCCATGGTGTCGTTTGTCCTA
>JAECUM010044365.1:8428-28428 GCA_016617855.1 Megalonaias nervosa | reverse complement strand
CTAACCTCCATCTCAGAAGAGAGGACTTAGTACTTTAATTTTTAACAAAGGTTAGCTTTAGCGGGTTGGAGTATCCAGGTAGAGAATGTTCTCCTTATGTATAATGATCAGGTAAGTATTTTCGAGGAAATGTGGGTTTAAAAAACAGCAGCGAGAGTGAACTCAAGGGACATAATTTGTATATATTTTGGATCGTTTCAAATGGATTATTTCTGAAGGAAACCATGTCTCACGGTATTGACTCAAGTCTCAATGTATATTTGACAGATCTGTACTTTTTATTTTCCTTTTTATGTTGAGTTATAACATCATCTTTAACATATTGCTAGCAATGTCATACTGAGGAATTAGGAGCTATGTGTTTTTCCCAAAGTCAAAGAGTTAGCTGATGTGGGTTTGGTCTGCATGGGTGTCGAACGTGTGGCCCTTCGATTTTTAGTCTTATGCTCTTGCAACTGAGCTACCACAGGTCTCTCGGACTTGTAAGACTGGAACTCATAACACTTCACAAGCGTGTGTTCAGACCTTGATGAGGGTGCTCGGTACAACAGTGTCTGTGAATATAGAAATGGAATTAGTGGACAGAGAAAATTCTGAATAAATATTCTCTCTTGAGGATAAAGCAGAAACCTTGGGTCCATTAAAAAACCTAAGCTTGATGTTAGTATTAAAGTTGAATGGAACCTGTTCTAGCCAACCCTGAAACTTCAACCACACACAATATTCAAATTTTTATTTCGTATAGACTCGGTTTGTCCAGTTGGGACCATCAATTGGACAAAATAACCTTGTAATGAGTTTTGTTTCTGGCTGGTTACAAATGTCATTTCAAATGTCATTCACTCTCCTCATGTCAGGTTTACAGTTTTAATACTTTTTTATTTATAGTTATAGTTTGGCTTCATGCGAGCATGCATCGGGGAATTTCCAATTATAATTTATAGGAATTGAGATATTCATTGTTATTCATACAACCTTATCATAACATTGATTATCAAAAGGAACAAAATCAATTCTGTTACATCATGCCATCAGCATCAGGAAATATAACTGAGAAAAAGGTTTAAGTTTTGTTAAGGTTTGTCTAGGGGAACGTTTCAGATCTATAGCAAAACAAACTGAAGGTGGGCAAACCAAAAGTCAGAAAGATCTTTAAGAAGAATGCTAAAAATGTATAAACTATCGATACTCTTATAAGCAAAGACATCTTTGTATTTCAGGACATTCTTAAGGTCCATAATTAATTCTAATTTACAAGGTACATGATCAACTATCTACTCTCTGTGATGTGTTGAAGACAATATGTGACACATATATTACATATGTTCTTGATGACATTTGAGATTAACATGTATAGAAAGATTTCTGTGGAAAGTACACTTTAAATCTGTAAATCAATATTCATGTAAAGTTTAATTGACATACTTTTTTTTTTGCAGGTCCTCCCATGATGATTAAAAGATTTTACTTTAACCGATTTCTGGAGAACCAGATTGAGCTGCATTTTGACCCTGGATTTAATGGAGGTCGTGTGCAGACATTTATCATAGAGTACAAGTCTACAACTGGTCCAGACACAGCCTGGAAAAGCACGACAGACCTAATCGAAACAAAGATACAAAACCGTCTTCCTAACGGAACATATTTCCTTACTGTCATGCTGCTTTCTCCTGGAAATTATAAATACAGGATGTACTCCAAGAATGAGATTGGCAGAAGTCTATACTCTGAAGAGATTTCTGTATTCATTCCTGAAGGTAGTATACCCAAAAGGTGTTTATATATAATATGATTTACACTTGCTAATAAGAAAGGCATTCTGTATTTTTGTCATGACTATTCAAAGTACAGAAGAGTTTATGACCACGACAGCAGTGGCATATGGGTCAGTGGATGGTGATTACATTTAAGATATCAATTCTAGCTCATTTGAAGGAACTTTATGTTTAAATTTAACTACAAAACGATCATCAGTATAAACTATCTAATAATTTCCATCCACTGATTTTGTTTTGCACAATTTATGGATCAAGCAAAGCGTGTACAGGGGCATCAACATTTGCCTGTAGATGACCACAGGTCAGTATGTTGGCTGCACACTGTGAGCTCGCAGGAAGATAGCCAACATATTCAAATATGACTTGAACCAATTATTTACTCAAAGTTAACTGAAAATAATCTGTTATTTGTTTTCAGTTCGTTTTTGTTCAAGCAGTTATTGGAAGTTTTCTATTTTGGTCAATACTGTCTCAAACTTGGCCATGGTAATCATTTTATCTTTCAAAGTGACTAATTACGGCTTAATAATTGTACTGAGACTTTTTCTGCCACCAAGAAAATTTCTAAATAGGCACGTATTTGTGTATGTAAACATATTGTTTTTGCCATGCCTCTAGCTACACCAGTTTCTACTGATATTGCCCTGACAATAAGTTTGATTTGTGTACCTATGATAATTGCCATAGTCACAATCTCTGCAACACCAAGGCCAACGGTTGTTGCCCCAGCGAATCCACAAATAGCATCCACGACAACACACGTTCACATGTTGAGAGTTAAACAGTTTTCTTGCCAATTTCATCCCACAGTCATCGTTTGGCTTCCATTGTGTTATTGCCTTGGTAACTTTGAGTATCCATCACAAATCTTATATTAATACTTTCTACAGGCTGGCCTTTTCAAGCCCAAAGTGCACACACAAATAATTAGTTAGTTGGATTATATAATGTTAGCAGATTGTTTAATTATTTATACACAATAAATACCAGATTGCAAGGTAGCTTTTTATTCATAATAAACAACTGTGTTTGCTCTGGGAGAATTAACTTCTACGGATCAATTACGTGTTTGTTGTCAGATATCAATGAAGCGGTAAATGAATGGGCACAACAGTGTTGTACGTAAGTTCAAGATGACAGCATTAGCTTTGTGTCCATGTTGATAGCAAGACAAATTGTGATGTCTCTAGGTTTGTTGTTCGAAAAGCAATTGGAGAAATGTATGTGTGACGTGTAATTGCGTACGAAGACTGCCATAATTGTTCATAACAATTCCACAATGTAAATGTAACAAGGGGTCTGAAAGCATCAATATTTTTTCAGCAGAGCAGTATAGGTCATTTTAGTTAGCTATATGTGCCAAGTGTTGATACGGAAAGAGGTGGATTAACGATCATTAAATAGCAGATATGGTAATCAAGTTGCGTGCAATCTAGATGTTAGCTAAAATATGACGATACCTTTCTCTAGACTATAAAGTACCTCTTATTCATGTGCTCACTGCAAAATGATGACTAAGCTTTTTATTTGACTCTAATATATTTATATATATGAGAAATTTAAAACAAATAATATATTAAATTATACTAGTAAGTACAAGAATTTGATATCCATTCATGATGCAATCGACTGCTGAATGGAAAGTCTGATATTTTTAATAATTGATTATAATAATAATAGTATATTTTCTATCCAGGGTGACATAATTAGCTAAGAGCCAGTTAGTTGAACTAGACATAGGTCAGAAGACTTTATGGTCTATCCAGTAGCAAAATTTTGTTATTGCTACTTCTCCTAAGCTAGTTGGAGGATTTGCCATTAATTTTTACACAAACGTTCTTCTCACGGTCTAGTAGGTCCTAAATAAAAATGGTGCTGTTCAGATATCCAATATGGGCACCACAGCAGCCATCTTAAAAAGCATGATATTGCTAGTCCTCTTGAATATATGGTCATATCAACTTGGTCCTAGATGAGAATGGTGCTGATCTGACACCCAATACGGCTGCCACCGTGGCTAATTGGAAAGTCTTATCACTGAAAAATATCAGATAGTGTTACAACGCTCAGAAGCAAATAAGAAGAAATGGTCATACATTTGATGTTAGACACTCATTTGGTTGTTTACATTATTACCCTACAGTTGAAGCATAGAAATAAGCAAAGAATTTATAACATTGACATCTAGTACATAAAGAATACAAGTATAACATAAGTTAGTACATATTATAAAAGGTTAGTATGCTTTTGTCACATAAATTCATCATGTGCAGATGTTTTACGGTCAGAAAGTCAGGATTGCACATTAAAATATTTATAGAGGCAATATTGCTTCATATCATGCTACAAATTGTTCAATGAAACTTGTATTGTTGCAAGTAAAGTCTTGCTTAATACGTTTAATGTCAGCTTTTGGCATACACGAATGTTCCTAACAAGCTTAAGCCAGTAAAATAATACGGTATGAAATTAAAGACCTTGAAAATAAGACTAGCCTTTCAAAATATCATGTAATCATATATTTTCATCCGCATATGTGCAGAACGGATGACATATGGGTGCTAAGATACATTTGACATTATAAATCAAACTGATTGTTCTTTTCTGCTGGCTGTTTAGTCTCTGCATGTAAAAGGGTTATAAACACATAGTTAAGCAATAGATAGACTGTGGAAAAATATTGCATACATTGTGGTTCAACTAATCTGACATTAAACCTCTAATCGTGCATTTTTACAATTCATATCTTTAAGATAAGTTGATGGTGTCCTAAATGGCTAGTCAGGATATATAAAGTACAATATTATCAATAGGGTTACCTAAAAGTTTGGCACATTTAACATTTCCAAACTTCGTACCATGTATACTTCTTTATATTTGGCTGGTCGTTGTGCTGAGTGGATAATCATCAAGTGGTTTTTCAGTAAATTTAAATAATGCCTTTTGTCAGACATTAATTTCGTAGCACTTTGAAAATTTCATTAACCTAGTGTAAATTTACAAACTCAAAATGCAGTATCTTTACTGAAGTCAGTTCATACAGTATGTTTGTGTTTTTAACCTTTAACTCTATTAAAAATTTCACAATAATGACTTGACAACATTTCAGCAACTCCTTATCGGCTTGTCACGTACCTGCATAATTATCAGAGGCAGAATGTATCATATTCATTATGCATGAATGTATAATGTTGTTAGACCTAAACTATTACATATCAATACCATAACAATTATTTACGTAAACACAGGATAAGACTCGTCTGTTAAAATGTGACTGCATATAACAAAGTTGGTGAGGCATTGGAAATGTGAATAAAACAATAGCCCAAGGATTCACACTACATATGAGAAATATAAAGGCTATGCAAATAGTGACATAAATATCTATATGTACATATTAGATGTATATGAAGACTGTGTATCATTTCCGTGTTTATAAAAAGTAGGAACTGTTATAATCTTGGCATCAGTTATTCAAAACATAAGGTGTTTAGCATTTGCAGTATTTCTCATACCTTGTTTGTGATTTATGTAGTTGTCGGCTCCTCAAATGTCTAATATGTCGATGTCTCTATGAATATCACTCACACTGATACCCAATGAAGAATGAATAAGTTGAATTGATATTGCATTTTTAGTCATAGTCAATGGGTCACTAATTTGAATCTTAGTGTCCACAGTCTGTTTTGAGTACCTTCGAGGAAGTTATGTGTTTTGCTTAGTTTGTCGGGAATTGCATTTATAGCAAAACTAGACGATGCTTTGTTAAAAATGACTGACTACCGATTATTATATATCACTGTACATCTTGAAATTAAATATCCTAAAAGAGGTGTAGAAAATTTATTATTTCGTTGCACCAAAAGAATTTCTAGAAATATTTTGATTGTAAATGCAATAATTATGTTGAGTCTTAGCTGGACAATTTTACACTGTATTTTAAGTCTAAATAGTACACCTTTGGCAAACGCAGGATAAGTAACATGTATGAAACCATAAAGTACCTTGATCTGCACCAGACATGCAAATGCAACATCTGTATGATGATGAACATTTTAAACATTTTAATTTCTTGTGAAAATATAGCTATTTGGCAGAATGGAACCACTGTTGCATAAATACAGGACAGAGCTTATGTGTTTAACCAGTTTTTACCATATACAAAGTTTATATTCTAGCAGTGAACAAAATGGTAGTAACCATGATTTAAATCCCATGCTAATGTATGCAAAGATTAGATTTAAAATGGTGCCCTTGACATAATAAATACAAGGTCTTATGCTGACTTGCTAAACCTCAGTAGTAATTTATTACCTTCCTATTTAAACAGATATGAGCTCAAATGATTTTTATTTTAAAAAAAATAACAATGTCAACTGAAAAATGGGATACTGAAAATTAATTATTTACCCATTTCTATAGTACCAGTCAATTGTATCCAATCCTTTTAAAATGTGTAGCAAGGCCGGTCGATATTTACTTTAGTATATTTCACCTTTTCCACAATAAACAGCCAGACTACCACAAATGCATATTGGATTATAGAAATTGATGAAGTTTAGAAATTATGGTTATGTTTCAAGACAGTGAACTTCTAAACATTTGACTTAAATGTACTGAAAAGATAAAATGCAATAGTTCGTCATGATGGCCTCGTCCGATCCAAAAATGAAAAAGAGTATATAGTAGTGATGGCTACTAAGAAAATGTTGAGGGGGAACTTGAAACACTTAACTATATATATTATATATGCAGTGACCAAACCTGAAGTTAGCCCCAGTGTAGTGGCAATTGTTGGAGGCATAGCAGCAGCTGTGGTCGTGATTGTAGTTGTCACAGTTGGTTTTATCTTCATCAAAAGAAGATCCTATTCGAGAAATAGACCAAGTGGTATGTATGAATTTAACAGAATACTAAGAAAAAGTGAATCAGATACTCATCTCTATTACCGATTATTTATTCGATGGTCTGTATGAGAGAATTTCAAAATAATTACAGCAACGCCTTGCAAATTAGGAGTGTTGCAAGCTCTTTATTTGTGCCTGATTTAGATGGTGATGTGTGAAGACCAACTGCTCTTATGCCTTGGGCCTAAGTTTGTGATGCATCATCTGTCATGTGTAGTGCGCCTTCTTTGTATTTCGTCCATTCACAAAAGTTGTCATCAATATACTTTTAAAATTCTCTCCGCATAATTTATTTCAACTTAAACGAAAAAAATCCTTGCACAAATGATGATATGCCATGGAATATAGTCACCTTTACTGATACTGCTTTAAATAAACATTTAAATAACTACTGAACAGAATATAAACAGAATATAATCAAATTTGATTGGAAACATTCTGGCATAAAAAAATACTTTCAAATTTGTTCATATGATGCCAATCCAAAATCAACTATTAGCACCATCACTTGAATACCTTTGACAGTAGGCATTCAAATACAGATGACTTTCATTTGTTTAATGCTAACAAATTGTCCGATCCTGCAGCCCTTACTAGAAAACATATCTTCAAAAGAATTTTTGCATAGACAAATCTGCAAAATTTGACCAAATAAGAAAGGAAGCATTCTGGTCTGAAACTCTGTCTGAGGTTTTAAAATAGTGTAAATATGATAAATGGGTTTTAATTATCCTGAAAAACAGACTCCAAAACAAAACACTGCTAATTAAATTCTATTAGTGTGAAAAGTGAGCGAAAATCAATATATACAAAGTGTTATTGTTTCTAGAAGGAAAAAAGTCTTTGAAATGAAACTACCAATCGGAATTTAATCATTATTACACACTGAAGAATAGATAATGTGCCAAATGCCAAACATTACAATTCGTATAATGAATTGTGTTGGTTAAGAATATTAAAGGAATGCTATACCATGTTATGAAAGAACACAGAACTGAAGACAAAAGTTTACATATTTGATAGTAGACACATGATGGGAACAGTGTTTTAACTAAAAGAAAGGTTTATCAGACTTTGCACAAAGGTGATATGACAATAATTGGGTTTATACTTTGTATATTTAATGTAATGTAAGGTAGTTGCTTACAAGATAGCTGAATGACAAAATTTGATCTTGTTCAATAAAAGGCATTCTGGCACAGATGGCATCCAGTTATACACATATAATGCTCACACAACATCCAACCTGACTGCCTTTTTAAAAATAGAATTACTTCAAAATACTCTCTGCAAATACCACTCTGCAAAAGTTGACCAAATATAAATGGCAGGTAACTCTTTCAAATGCTTTTCTTTAAACATTCTAGCTGAAGACCTTTCAGGTTTGTATATCAAATATGGCAACCGTTACTGTAAATAGGAAGGTGATTTTATCTCACTAACTGCTGGATAGAATTTGATGAATTTCGACAGAAAGCTTCCTAGCAAAAATAAATTACAGAGTTTTGCAACTGATATTTATTTGCTTTTAAATATGGCTGTTGTAAATAAAATGAAAAAGAAAACTTGACCAAATTTCTTCCCTAAACAACAGAGCGTGGCAAAAAAGTATCCTGTCATTTTAATTTTAATGCAATCGTGCATATGTGCCATCTGATATTGCCAGTGTTGTAAATAAAGGACTCATACATTTGTCAAAATGACCACCAATCAGCCTCCAAAAGTGCTAAAATCTACATATCTTTATCTGACATAGCTGGTGAATAGAATTGGCATGAATTGTCCTGACATTTAAAATACATAAACCTAGAAATTCCATGAAACATTATTTAATTCATGTGCAAGCATTATCACTGATACTTTTGGACTAAAAACTTCCTACTTATGCAGATTTGTTGACCAACAGCATTGCATTTGGCTATTAGGCGGATGTCAGCTAAATGAACAGTCACAGGCACTTGCGTGCCTCTTGTGATAGGTTTGTGTTCAAAACAAAATGAGAATCCTTTGGACTTTGTCAATTTTGCCTGACATTTTGGAAACTTAACAAAAAAATATAAATTGCTGGTTCTATTATTAATGGCTGATGAAGATTAGAAAATTGCATAGGGAATTGTTTCTCATAGTGACAACTGATCATCTATTTATACCTTTTTGTAATTACAATACATATCATCTTCCATGCTCATATGAAGTCATGTGGTAAACAAAGGTGGTGTAATGATCAATAAGAGCATATACACCTTAAGAGTATTATTGTGATCGGTTCTTTACAAATTATCAGTCATAAGAGTTGTTTTACTTTAAAAAATAGAAAGGAGGTGACTAATTGCAATGACTGACAACTGACATTAGAACTGCTCACTCGCAAATATAAACTTTCAACACTTCGGCAATAAAACTTTGTAGTACTTCCAAAGTAAGACATGATATGTTGGGAACGAAGTAAAAGTCTGTGATCAAATCATGAGTGATTTATGTGTGAATGTATGTTATAATCGGGCATGTAACATATATGTACACATGTATGATTATCCTCACTTTGTTAGATTAGGTTGTATGGAAGAACGCGATAGATGAACTGATGAACATGTGGATGGATATTATAAATCGCAATCATGCTGAAAATGTGGTGACATTATTAAACCTGTTCAGCCAGTACATTGAAAATAAAGTGTACATTTAGACCAGTAGAACTTAATATTTATGTTATGTCATTTTGCCAGAATTGAACGATAACCCAGTGTATGACAGCTCTGACAATCTACAGAGCCCATCCACCAGCTCAAATGCAAGAGAGCAATCTGTAGTGTTCAACACTAAGTATCCTCCGAAAGTTCATGAGGTCGATGACCCCAAGACCCTGTATGCTCAAGTAGACAAGAAGGCAAACAAAGCGAACAGAAAAGGTATACATTGAAAGTTTTCTGTCTGTTAAAACAAAACAAAGGATTTATATTTTCTGATGTGCATTCTGTTATCAGGTTTGTTTTTTATTCATATTTAGCGTGCCTGTTTTTATGATATAGTTTGTAATAATATTTTTGTTTGAAAGTGTGTTTATTTCAGCTCACATCTACTTGATGTTGTTCTTATTGTTCTTGTGGGTTTTAACACCATTTTTCCGCACATGATAATAATAATACATGACAGCCAGCATCAGTTGTGGAGGAAAAACCCAGGAAAAGCCCGGGAAGAACCACCAACACACGGAAAGCTACTGGCAAGCTTTCGTATGTACCCATATTGAATCCATACAGACAGAACATTTACTTGGAATCATTTGATTTTATGAGATGCATTTTGTATCTGTACACATTTGCTACTTTAAATTCTCAACAAAACTAACAAACTAATTTTGCTCGAATTTAGTATGAATTATCCTGACATGAAAGTCTTTCAAGTCTTGTACAAATGAATCCAGTCTACCATTTCGAATACTGATCATTAAAACGAACAAATAGTCCCACCTTGAACTGGTAGAAAATTATTTCGGCCATTACAGCATCTGTCCTTTTGATGGATCTTTGTTGTTATTTCTCAACCTTATCATTATTATTATTATTATTATTATCATTATTATTATTATTATTATTATTATTATTATTATTATTATTATTATTTAATTCTTAAAAAGATGAATGTAGAATATTAGTAAGTGGTAAATCTGTGCTGCATTCTTTCTTGTCCCTTTGTCCAATTTGCAGGACATTTTGTTCCAACCATATAGTAAACAAACACGTGTTACTTTAGTGTGATTCAGTTTGCAGTTTCCAGTAACAGGTGATATGCAGGAGTACAACAGTCAAACATTGTTATTCCTTGACTGACAAATATAAAACTAGACTGTTCCATATATAAGGTTCAGGAAAGGTATATCAGTTAAAATTTATATTATACTGTTTCCATATCATCAAGTTTAGTAAATATTTTCTTAAATACTCGTTGGGTGTCAGGGCATATCACAACTCAATGATTAAGACAAAGACTTTGTACATGTAATTTTCAGTAACCTTACAATTTTATTACACACACAGAATCATATTATCCTGGAAACATTAAATTCATAAAAGAGACTCAGACAAATAAAATAATCTGATGCCTGTTGCATAATGTATCAAACAGCAAACATAAAATGATATCACACAATCCCTTAGCAGACTTTTGCTATCAGGCAGACACAGAAAATACTATCGCACAATCACTAGTCAAAAAAATTATGCTCAGAGACAGAGTCAGAGAAAATATTATGATAAAAACCCTCCTATCAGAAATCTGCCATCATCTGCCATCATAAGGAAACCAGAGAAAGTATTATCACACAAATGTTTCCTAAGAGAATTATATTATTATGTAGACCTAGAGAAATGGTTACCATAATATCGCATCTTTGCACAATACAAAACTAAAATATATAATAGTAAAAGGTTTATTTCTCGAGATATATATATATATATATATATATATATAATATATATATATACTATATATATATATATATATATATATATATATATATATATATATATATATGTTTATACATCTTATTTACTGCTTTGTTACCATTATATGTGAACAAACATACACATTAAATTTGATGGATCATCTTCGCCATGCAATCATTTCTATTATTAGATATACCCAAGAAAGGTTTATCACTGTATCACTTCCGTACATATTGCACAAAACAGTTTGTTTTGTTTGTTTGGTGCTTTACAGCACAGCACAGCAACACTAGCAGGTTATTTAGCGCCGAGGCAATTGGAGTAAAGTGTGTTGCCCAAGGACACACCACCGTGACTGACCTAGGCTGATCCAATGGCAGGATTCGAACCTGTAATGTTTCGCTCTTGAGGTCGGTATAACTAATGAGCCATGAGGACTCTCTACAGAATACTTGTTTGAATGATACAAAAGATCTAACAGAGCATAGTATGGTCATACCTGTCTTACTTTCAACTTGAATTATTTACCTGCGTCTTGTGGAGGGTGAAATATTAATATATTGTCACAAACAAGCTGAACAGGTAATTGATGGCACGTTTATTATAAATATATGTAAACAAGCATACAAATTAAATTTGATGGATTAATATTGCTAGGAAAAGAGATACTTTCTGTACAGTTGTTAAAACATCGTTGATAATATATTTACATCAGTCTCAAAGACTTAAGATAATGGCTGACATATATGTTCATATTCACTCACACGCAGAGACAAACTGTCATGCATGTTTGCTGAAAAGAAAGAAACAAAAAAAATAAACCCCAAGAATTCTGTGAAAAAAATTGTTGTTATATATTTTTTTTGGTATTAAATTGTATTGGGGTAGTAGGGAATTGCATGAAGTCTTCTATATAATGGGCACATATCTGACAGGATAATCTAAATCCGATGGTTTTGACAAATTGTTTTTATTACTGCTATATATTTTATACCAGTTTCATTAGCTCTTTAATTCCAAGTTAACGTACTTTATTAACTCACCATATAATGTAATAGGTCTTTACTTAATTATAGGGGGCCCCGAGTGGCCGAGTGGTCTAAAGCGCTTACCGTTACTGATCACTGCCGTCTCACCTCTGTCTACGTGAGTTCGAGTCTCAGGCTCGGCTAACGTGGGTACGTGAGAAAGCCTGCCAGTAGCTTCTCGTGGGTCGGTGGTTCTTTCAGGGGTTTTCCAGGGTTCTTCCTCCACCAATTATACTGGTCGGCATGTTTAGTATATCATGGGCTGAAAAATGGCGTTCAACACTACAACAACAACAACAACTTAATTATAGAAACATGTGGATGAATTAGGAGCACTCTGTTCAATATAACACAAGACAATATTTAAAAATAAAAAAAAAATATTTGGTGGTGTTCGTTTTATCTCGTTTCATTCTCTTGCCCCAAATACACATACTACATTTACGTTTACAGTCCCTTAGTTCACGTTTAAAGTGCAGCTCCTTAGCTAGTCGCACAGTACTATACCTTTGTATATATCATAGTCTATTTGTATCCTTTTCTTGTTGTATATTTATTAACTAGTCATATGTATCAATTTTGATGATTGCATGCTGTAATAAGATGCATATACTATGTATGAGAAATACAGTTATACTCTAATTTTGTAGTTGTATATAGTAAATATGTAAGGAAGTGATACTATGATAACCCTTTCTCTTGGTCTGTTTACTAATATAATTGATTGTGCGCGTATATTGCTCTCCAAATTTAATTTCTATTGTTACAACTCTATGTTCATAAACTAACAAAATAAAGTAAAATCAACATTTAGTTTTGTAAATCTTAACAAACAATTTGATTATCAAAGTTATACATGAAAATGTGAGAGGAACATCCATTATTATAAGTGAATCCAAAATAATTATCATACAGTTCTATCAAAGTCCAAACGAATGAAAAGTTCTATATAAATTTCAAAACCGGAAATGTACTGTTCTGCCAAGAAAGTGGCATTGTCAAAATGACATCGTCCAGAACACCTTTGAATAATTTGCAATAGTTCCAGAATAGTATAGGCCAAATAATTAGCACTTTCTATTTCCATTTAACAGTCCATGCAAATGTTTTTACTCTCTAACAAGTACAACATAGAACATATCTGTAGGCTTACAACATGAACATAGGAAATGAGAATGACTCCAAAATAGGAATGAATCTTGTTGCACAATTCTCTCCGTATAATTCTTCAAATTCCTTGGCGACTAGATTTTACAAAATACACCATGTGACATATTTTAATACTCAATGTATTCCAATTTTGCCTATTCATGTGATTAAGCCCATCCAATGGGAAGTTACTAAATTCTTCTAGAACTGTCCAAACCCCATCAACCAATGAGAAATTAACCCAAAGTTGTCATTAAGTCTTGTTATTAAGGTTATTATTAATAATGGTCAACATATTGGTAAGCATCTATTTATAGACCCTACGTAACTATATGGTCTTAATATTCCTAAAACAGACCCAAGTCATGTACCCAAACTCTAACTAAAGATAATCTTTACAACTAACAACCATGAATACAAATTACAAACATTAGGTAAAATCATGTACCGGGAGCTACAAAGAATATAGATATACATAACTGTATAATAGTTAATCACATATAATGGTAACAGGGTTGTAAATAAGCTATTTGTATATGAGAAATAAACGTTTTACTATTTGTTTATTTTAGTTATATCTTGTGTAAAATATAAAGATGTGATACTATGATAACCCTTCCTCTTGGTTTGTCTAATAATAGAGTTCTATTAGTGAGTATTATGTGATAATATTTTGTCTACTTTTGCCTCTTAGCAAAATTATATTATGGAGGAATTGTATGACATTATTGTTTTAGTCCTTTGAGATCAAAGATGAACATAATATCACTAGTAGGTTTAATTTCTCCTAGCACATGTGTGACAGATTAGGCAAATTTGTGATATGAACTGTATGTGGTACTCTGGACTGGAGATGCCGCTTATGGTTGCGTTATCAATAGCTCTGGGATTTATGCTGCTTATACTTTTGCACTGCCTCATCTATTCTTCTCAGTTGATAGTCGGCATCTACAGTATGGATGAGATCACACCAGGTGAAATTATCCTGTCGGAGATCTTTCCGAAATTCTGGATCGGTGTTGAAATGTTTCAAGGATGACTTGAGGGAGTCTTTGTATAATTAATTCTGACTTCCCTGAGATCACTTAACCTCCTTCAGCTGTTACCATAGAAGATCGTTGGTACTAACTAGTTTGTCTGACATCTTGGTAATGTGGCTTATGATTTCATCAGCAGAGTATCAATGTTTGGAGTGCTGGCCCATGTCGTAACCTCATACTGGAGGACTTTTTCCTGCCATCATATCATCATCAATTTCCTTTGGCAAGTCCATGTGCAAATGTGTGTTTTTATGTCTGTACTCTAGTTTTGGCATGCATGCAGCAGCATGTTGGCTTTGAAGACCTTCTGTTTTGTTTGATGACTGATGTTCCGTGCTCCTACATGTGTGCATTGTCTATCAAACATTATCCATGCTTTGGTAACTCTGTCTTTGGTTTTGTCATCGAGGTCAATTATACGTGACAGTATACTGCCAAGGTAGTCGAACTTGTCCATTGGTGAAGGTTGGCGCTCACCTCTGTCTTTTTTATACTGGTTGTTAGACCAATATTGTCACAAATAGAAACGAAATAGCCCATATTTTGTTGTTTGTTAGATTAAGGTTGGAAATTCATCAGCAAATAGCAAATCATGTAGAGTCATTTCAAAGAAATTTTCGTTTCACCTGTTCTCTTAACATGTAGTCTTGGTTGACTCTACTGGTGACTGGGTTTGGTTCAGATGACTCACTGTCTGCAAGAGGAATAAGCAGGCTACTCTGGAAATGCTGAAGGCATTATGATGAATTTAGCTAGGAAATCAAATGTTGTCATGATTATCAAAAGATATTCATGACGGACTGCATTGGATGCATTTGTCAAAGCATGTTCTGTGCAGGTTGTAAGTGTCTTCATAGCATTTCGCGTGGAGTTGATGACCTGCAAAATCAGTTTCTATTGTCAGTGGTCCTATTCCAAAACCACAAGGGAAAAGTACTTGATCAATATGATGCACAAAGCGATTCAGCAAAATTCTTGCAAGGATTGTGCTATTGAATGAAAGGTGATCAGTCATTTGACAACCAGTCAAGTGCTTTTTTTCAGTTTCGGTCAGCATTGGATGATTAACAAGAAATATGTTGGGGGAGGTCAGTCATTTGCCTCTTTACTGATCAATGATTGTTGATTGTTGATGTTGATTAAATTGTATATTCAACTTCGAAGTAGTTCTAAAGTATTTTGTCTTTGTCGTGAGCAGTGAGGTGTTTACAGTACTCAACACTGGAGATGGCCCTGATGACTATGGTCCATATATTGTAAAGCATCATAGGCAATCTTAATTGTTGAATGGATAGGACTGAATCGCATCTACCTTCATGCGCAATCATGATTCTTAAAACTGTGTCGAGTTTGCATTGAATAGTACTCTTGATGCTGTTAGTGACTGCTATATGATGATGATTTGCTTTATTCTAACTTATCTTTTGCGAGTTGATATCTTTCATTAAATAGTTTTCATGTGTCAGTATTGTTTACTTGAAACCAATTTTGATTTTATCTTTCGTGGAACTGATGACATTGTAAGTGCACACGGTCTCTGAAGGATGCCCATTTTTCTGAGATATTATTTAATTTGTATTAATTTCGACTTATTGACTGCGAATTTATCCAACAACAACCTGTTTTACGTTCTACTGTTTCAATTTGAAGATCCCTATCTTTCTTTGCATTAGGCTGTTTGGTGATATTGAGCCGGGGAACTAAGATTCGGTGATAATCCCAGTATTCTGCACTTCTCACAGCCTTCATAACTCTCTATCATTCTACCCGACTCTTTATTTGACAATGATACAGTTAGTGAAAATCAATTTCTTGAAGTTCAACTGCATGCACGTTATATATTCGCGTTTGATAGGATGAAGACTGTTGGTTATTAGAAGGTCTTGTTCAGTGCAGGAGTGCATTGTATTTGCATTTGCCAGCGACATTTCTGCTAAAGATACCTGGCCATATCCTGTTATCTGCACGGTCATTGGAATCACCAAGGATGATAAACTTGTCTGCCTTTGTTACTTCCGCAATAAGAAACTCTTGACCTACATACAATTTGTCCGAGTTTATCTTGGTGGGTACTTAGACGATGATAATAGTTATCTGTGTTTTACAAGACAGAGGATATTTTAATTGCATAATATTTGTCATTCAAACCCCAGGGGGATATTTATGTGCTAGCTGGCAAGCTGTAATATAATGGTAGATCCAGCACCGGGTTCAAGTAATTTTTTTTAAACATCAGCCATTCCAGGATAAAGTGTAGACTCAAAATATTCCTGTGATATCTGTTATATGTTTTAGACTATTGGTCCAGATGCTCCTTTTATTATTCGTAAATTCTTCTTTTTCAATATTTTATATTTTCAATGTTTTATTTGTCAACCCATCTATCCGGTCAATTTTTATCTACGCTTTTGATTCTGGGAGAAAACGGCAAAATTTGTGTATGAAATACCCATGAAATTTGATACCTATATTAGATTATTGATACTTGTAATCCTTACAGTTTGGTACAATTATATGTTTTAATCCATAAAACCAGATGCGTCATACACCAGTCACCACTTATCAATTAGTCAATAATTGCATCTTACCCTTCTTGAGTCCATATTTCTGATTTGATGTCAAGCAGGCTTTAAATATTAGTTTATAACATCACAATCGAGTGTTAACAAATGACATCCATACAAGTTAATGAGGCAATGCTGCATCTAAGCAAACTTGAATATACTGGTAATCTATCATTAAGATAGTGAACAATATGATAATGGGTGAGGTCCATTATGATAATGAGGGAATCTTACTTCCAACTGGCTGATATTATCCCCACTCCGAGACACAATAATGATTTCATTTTGAACATGGAATATATTGTTACATTGGCAAGATATCTGATGAATTTGATAACATGCAAGACCTATGAATACTAATGAAGTGATCATGAATCTGATTTTCTTAGCTTATTACATCTCTGAAGGTTGCATTTTTGCAGTTTTTGTTAGATGTTGCATAAATGATTATATCTTCCAGCTCATTAACAATTTAAACAGTGTGTGGCATCCACACATATCAATGAGGTAATCTTGCATCAGGTTGTGGCAGGTTGCTTCCACTCCTACTTGAAGTCGTATATTTGAGTTGTGTTTCATCAGACCTGAAATAAAAGTTTATATGATCAAAATCGTACATCAGTTCTATGTTGTGCAGCATTCACAAATATTAATGATTGTTTCAGCTAGTTACCACTCTCGAGACATTTTCCTGATCCTGATCCACTAATCAAACTTGGCAAATAGGCTAAAACCAGTGTTTTCATGGATGAGTAAAATTATGTGCATGATCTATGCATATTAACAAGGTGTTTTGGATTTGATCATTGTCAAAATTTAGAAATGCTTTTTCTGATCAAATTATTGTCACATCAGAGCTTAAAAATAACATTTAATTGCTTGCAACTATTTCCGATTTACAAAACAAAAAAATTGCAAATCCTATTATTACTGGGTTTATTTTGGACAGTTTAGTATTAATACATTTACTGCAGTTCATAAGTTTGTGAACAAGATGAAGAATACTATACATCCTGTGTTATTTTCAATTGTATAGTTTTGTTATGATTTTTAACAAGAATAAAAGTATATCTGAAATGAATTTTACTCTTTAAAACTGAAGCTTGGTTTATATAAAATTATCCAAGCATGTATTCCTTGACCATGACAGGTGTATGAACAACCAGCCTAACTAGGGCAAAGTTGTGCGAAAATAGGAACACACTAGTGTCGATTGGCCAAAATTTTAAATAGTTGCAACAGTCGCTTAGAATGGTAATTTTACTAAGTTGCTGAGTTAAATAATATGGAAACATACAAAATAGTAATTAAACTATACGACAATTGTAAGTTGTTAGCTTTGTTTGGTAAAATTATTGTTTGATTATGTGCAAGGGATGTTAACCTTAAAAATGAATTATTATCAAAATCCATTATTGAATACGTGCCCGTTTTACCGACTTGTTAGATTAAAATGTGTCAAAGTCTATAGTTTTATGAACAATGAACCATAAACCTCCACAAAGTAACATATGCACAGGATTGGGCTTCAAATGCATGATATTTTATTGATGGTCATTCACCACTTGAAGCTCCTTGCTTTCAGCCCAAGACAGGGTGTCTCCTGTTCATAATGTCATATATTTAAATCTGTTCAGCATGATGTTCACAGCGATGCTGACCGATGCTTTCCGTGAGGGTGACATTGGCATCGACATCCGGTTCAGGACTGATGGGAACATCTTCAACCTGAGAAGACTGCAGGCTAAGACCAAAGTCCAGGAAGACACCATCCGCGACTTCCTCTTTGCTGACGACTGCGCTTTGAATGCTGGTACTCAGTCTGACATGCAAGAAAGTATGGATCGATTCTCCAAAGCCTGCACAGACTTCGGACTCACAATAAGTACGAAGAAGACCGAAATCATGTACCAGCCTGCACCCTCAGTGCCCTACACAGAACCCAGCAATACCGTCAATGGACAGAAGCTCGCTGTTGCTGACAAGTTCATCTACCTTGGCAGCACCCTGTCGCGCACAATCTCCATCGATTAAGAGGTCACTCTCAGGATTGCTCGTGCAAGTGCAGCCTTCGGCAGACTTCACAATACTGTGTGGAACAGAAGAGGAATCAGCCTGCCAACCAAGCTCAAGGTGTACCGAGCAGTAGTACTGCCCTCCCTCTTGTACGCCTGTGAGACATGGACGGTGTACAGTCGCCATGCAAAACAGCTGAACTCCTTCCACATGCGCTGCCTCAGAAAACTGCTGCACATCAAATGGCAGGACAAGACTCCTGACACAGATGTCCTCCAGAGAGCAGAGATGACAAGCGTCCATGCCATGCTCAGAAGGCCACAACTCCGCTGGGCTGGTCATGTCTGCCGTATGCCTGATGAGCGCCTCCCAAAGAGACTGTTCTATGGGGAATTCGCTGAAGGCATGCGGTCCCGAGGAGGCCAAAAGAAACGGTTCAAGGACACGCTCAAAGCCTCCATGAAGTCCTGTGGCATTGACCCAGACAGCTGGGAGCAGCTTGCCGAAGACCGCGCTGCCTGGCGTCACCAGATCAACTCAGGCGCAGCTACATTTGAAGAGCACCGGATCAACGAGGCCAAGCAGAAACGCCAGCAGACGAAGAGCAGAGCCAGCGCCGACCTTCAGTCCATCCAGCCCCCGGCAATTCCCTGTCCTCATTGCCGTAGACTCTTTAGAGCACAGATTGGCCTCACCAGCCATCTGCGCACTCACAGACCAGCCCAGATCTGAAGTCATGGTGGTCTTCGAGACCGAAGGACGAACATCATCATCATATTTAAATCTCACACCTACTCAAACTTCTTTTAAAATATTTCCTGAACAGAATTTGCTTCCATCAGTTTGGCTTTGGTATTTAACGGTCGTCGATATATCTATGTATGTGTTATCTCCCAATGCTAAGAATCTAAACAACCAAAACAACACAAGGAATTCAATAAAAAATGGAAACATGACTTCCAATTTAATGGATGCAAGTTTCAAATGGACTAAGTTCTGTATTGTGCCATTCCTATAATGTTGATTATATGTATCCATATTGCACCAGTTTTGGATGTTCTGGCAGGCAGCAC
>JAECUM010044363.1:0-41099 GCA_016617855.1 Megalonaias nervosa | reverse complement strand
CTCTTTATTCATATAATATACAATCTTGGGCTGAAAACGTCTTTATCACTTAGAATTCTCAGAGATAATGCCAACTGGAGTGTAATAGATTAGGGGAGACAACTTGTACTGAGACTGTTCCAACATAGAAAAGAGTGGTATCCCTTTGATGGCGTCCTATGCGACGACTTCTTGAAGTAGGATGTGGTACCGGGAGGGATTATGTTCGCCCGACGTACGCAAATAAGTTCATTAGTTCGCGAGTTTCAGTCTAAGAAAGTGTGATATTTGAAGATAAATATATACAGTCACTGATCACACATACATTTGCAGAACTGAGTAGGTGTGATATGAGGAGATAATTATTTTCATCCAATGTTCACACAATCTTTAATTGTCAAAACGTGGTATGTGAAGATAAAATGGGCTCATTCAATGACCACGCCAAATTAATATTAGCAGAAGTATGGTATGTGAAGAAAAATTGCACTCATTTAATGACCACACACGATTTATAAAAAGGGGCGATATGTGGTGAGAAAACGTCACCAATGATCACCCAGACTAAGTTTTATAGCTGCAGTGTATCGCGACGTCAAGGTAAACACTTTTATATTATTACGGTTGCGACTTGCAAACAAATCTATTCAAAGAACTAGAACTAAATGTCACATATAAGTAGTATAGTGGGGCGATATAGCGACAATGGGAAAATACATTACAGACACCCGCCCCCCCCCCCGGCCTGTATAGCGACAAGATTTATAGCGACAAATGGCACACCCTGGGCCTGTATAGCGACAATGGGAATTTTGTATAGGGACAATAGGAATGGAACAAGTAGGGTGACGTCAAAGTACTGGACACTTGCAACAATGTGGCAAGTACAGTGACGTCATGCCACCTGTTTCATTTCTATATAAAGTTGTGTGCATTCGCGTTCGATTCGCGTTCGATTCTGTGGATAGTATAGTGTATGTTTTATGCATTCTCGTTCGATTCGACAGATTGATAAACATTAATCTATCATACCCAAATTATGCAAGCGACAAAAAAAATTTAGGTGAGAGAATAATGTTTTGGGGAGTTAAACATAAATTATACAATTGAATAAAAAACAAATTTAGGCAAGAAAGAATAAACGGATTGAAATTGTTCACCAATCCCAACATAGCTACAACTCGTGTAAATTCCCATTGGAAAAACCCAAGTCTATATTTATAGCCTCAAAATTTCTAGCTTCAGTGACGTCACTGAACTGGCTGACCTGAATACGCGATACTGTAGGTAGGTAGGTAGGTAGGTGAAATGAATTTGACATGGATAAAGGGAGTTGTATAAGGACAAAGACCAACACACACACACACACACACACACACACACACACACACACACACACACACACACAAGAAAGGGACAAAGAAAAAAAACCCATATCTACTATCCACAGAATCGAACGCGAATGTATAAAACACACTATACTATCCATAGAAACGAACTCGAATGCATAAAACACACACTATACTATCCACACCTAACGGGAAGAGAAAAAACACACCATACCTACTATCTACAGAAACGGAGACGAATGCATAAAACACACTACATATACTATCCACAGAAACGAAAGCGAATGCATAAAACACACCATACTTAGTATCCACAGAAATAAACGCTAACGCAAAACACACACACACACACACACACACACACACACACACACACACACACACACACACACACACACACACACACACACACACACACACATCAGTAAAGAAGTGAGTGTTTATAGCCACACTACTTCACATTCGCACAAATTGGCAAATTGAACAGTCTCTCTTTTCTAGAGATCTGGTTAGCCCTGAGAAGATCTCTTTTTTTTTAAATTTCAGATGCACCCGTTTAATGATGACATCTTCCTTGGCCGTGCCGCACACACGCATCGCCGGCTCCTGTCATTCTCCCAATTAATGCATGTGATTGGGAGCGCAGACGGGGTTTAAGTGGCCTCATCATCCCAGTTTTCACTTTGAGGGATAGTGAATACTTGTTCCCTCTGTCTTCTCCTATGCCAGACCCCGGGATGATGAGGTCTCTGTGGCTACCACTCTTGCCGCTATTTCTCTAATTCCTCCAATGCTTCCTGCTCACAGTTTTCTGCCTGGGGGACAGCCGCTCTTGGTACTGGTGGTGCTGGTGTTAGAGGCTGTGGCTGTCTCTGTTGTGGAAGTGGTGGTTGTGGAGGCGTTGGTGTCCTTACCTCAGGCTTGACCTCACATACAGGTCTTAGCATGAGGTGAGGCAGGATCCCTCGCTTCTTTTCCTTCTCCTCTTCTTTATTTTTCTTCTCTTCCTCCTCCTCTGTCCTGGCTTCTTCTACAATAGCCTCCATAGCCAGCTCGTCCAGGAGGCGTCTGGCATATTCTGTTACTCATCTTCAGTGTTGATACGTCAACGATGGGTAGCCAGACTGACGATCGTGTCGCTTTATATACTTGAAGCACGGACGTGATGGTAAGCATCCCCTGATACCAAAACTTACCATAACCTCAAACGAGCGGGCCTAAGAAAAACCACAATATCTACTATCAACAAAGAAGTGGATGAAATAAACCATAATATCTACAATCAACACAGAAGGGGGAGAAAATAAAACCACAATATCTACTATCAACATAGATGGGAAGAAAAAACCACAATATCTACTATCAACACAGAAGAGGAGGAAAAAAAAAAACACAATTCCTACTATCAACACAGAAGGGTAAGAATAAACCCCACAATACCTACCATCAACACAGAAGGGGAAGAAAATGACCACCATATCTACTATCAACACAGAAGGGGAAGACACAAAAAACACAATACTTACTATCAACACTGAAGGGGAATAAAATAACCCACAATACCTACTATCAACACAGAAGGGGAAGAAAATAACCCCAATATCTACTATCAGCACAGAGGGGAAGGAAAAAACACATTATATACTATCCACATAGTGTAGGGACAAGGTCTTTTTTGTTAATATGACACACACACACACACACACACACAGAGGAGCTGCGGTGTTAGTTCTAATCTATTCGAAGACGAGATGAGTAAGCCTTAATCAATGTTCTCCACTTCTGTCACAAAACCAAGAGAGTCCTGATTCAGCCCAAAAGAAATTCGTTCGTCCCCTGAAACTGTATTGCGCCATTTGAGAGACGCAAAAAACGCACTTCAAGAAAATTGAGAACGATGGCTTACACCTATAGCGTGAGAAGTAAAGAGTTCAAGTAGTGTGTAAAACTTAGTCATGGTTTATATTCAAGATGAAACGATGACACTTTTCCAACAAGACACCAAGCGGCAATGACAGTCCGTGTCACACTATACTTTTCAAAATGTGTTAGTAGAAGTTTATACTAGTGATCTTGAAGAAATGATTGTCTCATATCCAATACCATTTGCATTACAGTCTGTAATACAAAGTGGGACTAAGAGATTGAGAGAGAAAAAACGGTGGTAATCTGATAGAATGACAGAAGCAGCAGAGAGGGTGAACCCTACAAAATAGTTTTCAAACCAATATATTTAAACATGAAAATCATACTAAATAAGGCAAAAATATAAGGTCAATAACACTAAACCAGAACCTCTAACCGAACTGAGATTCTCTCTACGTGGGCTATTTACGCTGTTACTCGTTCGTGACACCTGTGTTTGTAAATGCTATGCGTGTTCGCTTATGTGCTCGTGCGCGTAATTTTTGTCAGTCCACCCTCTCTGCTGCTGTGGTTTTATCCAAATATTTTATCAAGTCCGTTACGATATCTCGACCTGGGATCATGTAAATTTATTGTTATAAATCCAAACGGGATAGCTTGCACGTGTGCAAAGAAATTTTAAAATTGGATCATATCCACGTCCCCTGAACACCAAGTATAATAAATATTTTGCAGCGTATGATTATCAACTCCGTTACATACAACCAAAATGTTGCAGTTGTCTCTGATCACTTTAGGTATTTGTGTATAACGCTGGGTAACATAAATCACGTCTGTATTTTTATGTCTACCTCTGGAAAATATCCTAGCTGGATTTGATTGTTTTTCTAGCACGTTGGCGAATCACCACATTTTCATAATAATGTTGATAATATGTGGTGATTCGCCAACGATGATAGAGGTCTCAGTAACAGTGTTAAGGACCAAATAATTGTTTTCTACCCTGACTTATCAGGATTCATCATCCACTTCATTAGAAGTGTTTGTTCTACCTATATAATTAATATAATTATTATTAATAATGAACAGTATTGTTAGGAAATATAAATTCAAGAAGAAGAAGATTTATTTCCACGACAAAATGATTATCGACGATAGCGGAAATAAACACTATTTCATTTATCCTTCAAGTAAAATTAGATTCAAGCACGTCAACGATGAAGTTATTCCCGTTATTAGCTCGAGCAATGATACTAATTATTACATCAAATCTGTATTTGACGAAGAAATCCGGAAACGAAATGACCTTCTTCGGTTACCTGAAGCAGAAATAGAAAACAATCTTAAGAGGCCACTTTCCAGCGACGAAAGAAATATAAGAAATGTTGTCATCGAGGATTATACTAACTATAGAAAATTAGCAATGAAAGCTCAAAAAGATTACAGGTACTGGCTTTACGATTCTGATCGTTATGGCTGGTGACATTATTTCAACGGGATGGTCGCTAATCCTGCTCACAGTCACTTCGATATCGCTGAATAAATTTTTCGACGGTTGGACGTTTTTCTTTTATTTACCCAATATCTCGGTGTTCTTGTATTGTGATAAGAAATTAGCTTTTGCCACATGTTTTTGTTGATCCTTGAAAGATCCACGGACAGTAGTTAGTTCATATTTGAACTGACATTACTATATAATACAGACATGATTAATTTTTCAATTGAATATAAAATCTGTGTGAGATGTTATTATATAATGATGGAAAAAAACTGAACGACGAAGAGATAATGATGACCAGTGATATATATAACAATGATATTTTAACTGGTGATCATGAGTGCGATTTATTCTGCTTAATCGGTGATTGTCTGCTGGATAATTCAACAATGTCGCCGACAACATCTGACACTCCAACTTCAGAGTCACCTGTAGAATTAACCGAGAATGAATATTTTGACATTCTTGATGAGGAACTTTTTGATGGTCCACATGATTACGTAAATGAACTTTTCGAAATAACTCCGCAAAATGAATTAACCGATATTGCTAAATACGGTTATTGGCATCTACGCGAGTATTATTCGTTGTATCTGAACGAGTTCAACGACGTTATTTGGTATTCAAGTAAAGAACTCACAATCAGTAATTTTGTTGTTCTAGGTAATAAACATGAAAAATCATGTCGAGGAATAATCATTCAACGCTTCGATAGATTTTACGTGTTTGTATCCGATGAAGATTTTAATCGTTTCGCCGATGAATTTACCGGACAATCATCGGTCACTGAAATAATTCCAAAATTTCGTTCAAGGTATCCTGTATTTGATCTTGAGAAATTAACATACCGTCACAGGGAAACTGAAATAAGGCAAAGTAAAAAGCAAATCAGCGTCGATGAAATCATCGATTACTTCTCGCAATTATGCGATTGTTCTCGTGATCGTGTATTCGTGTTTGAAACAAATAGTGGTTATCATGTTCTTTCTAAATCAAGGCCAGTGACATTTGACCAGCAGCGGGATTTAACAGATGAAAAGAATCCCGGTTCGAGCATTGATCGTAGGGCTGGTCTTCACAGCATAAAGCTGAATAAAACGAAATCGTACAAATCAGGAAAAAATACAGCATGTAAAAACTAATATCTCACAATGATCATTTTACTGCATCAGATTTGTTAGTTTTTCCAACTTCGATTCAACCCAAATATACAAAATGTGACCTTGATATCAACGACGACAAAATCAATATTGGTTGTGATAATATTCCAGCTGAAGATATTGAACGAATCTCTGCAGCGTTGACAGGAGAACCTGATCAAGTAATCGGTGTTGTCAATGTGTCTCTGAACAGGGTTACAATATCAAGACGACCAGGACATCATTGCAACATTTGCGAACGCAGACATGGATATAATTATATCGGCGATTTCATCGAGGATAAATGCGAAAACTGCCTCGTATTTGTCAACGAGAATTATTATACTATAGTTTGTCCAAGAAGCACTGGAAAACAAATAACCATTCCTCTCGATAAGTCCATCGACGAACAAATACAGAAAGTAATTAGCGGAAAATCATCTAATCCAGTAATAAAGCAAATCATCGATGAATTACCTACACGTATCATCGATACAAAATATATCAAGTATGTAATTAGAACAAAACATAAATGCCATTATCCTGTATATTTCAGAGAACGAAATCCAGACTTTTCATATATCGCATTACCAGCTCATGAAAAACGGTACAGGATGTAAAATAATCCATGACGAAGACTATATAGATGGATCAGCATGTGGAATGGGAAAATTAGAAGCAGCGTGGAAGTCACTGAAGGATCATCAGTCCGTGGCTGTTATTAGCTACCGTAAGACATTTACTGAAAAAGTAAAATCAGACTACGGTATAGAATCGTATTCTAATATTACCGGCGATATAATATTTCAGCCTGACGACAAGCGACGTGTTGTTATTCGATGGGAATCCCTACACCGAATAAAAGGCGTTCCAGACGTGCTGATCGTCGATGAATGGCACGGAATTCGACGACAGCAGTTTTCATCAGTTCGACTAAATAAAGAACGCTGGGAGAAATTCGCTGGGCTAGTCAATATGTGTAAGCGATTAATCGTCTTAGACGCAGATGCTGACGAAGATGATCTAATATTGTTCAGGGACAAGATGGGCCGGTCATCAGTGAAATTCATTATCAACGATTATAAGCCAGAGCATGGAAAGAAATTCATCGTTGAAACATCACACAAGAACAACCTGATAAATTTGCTAGAACAGTTAAAATTAGGAAACAAAATAACTGTGTTCACTCACAATAAATCCAGAACGAATTATTCTGTAGAGAGCTTAGCAAAACAACTACAACATCAAGGATACCGCGTCAAATACTATCATGCCGATACTGATCCAACACAAAAGAAGTTGGACTTCAGCAGTATAAATACTGCATTCGATAATTATGATGTCGTTATATTTAATCATACTCTCGAAGCTGGAGTCAGTATCGTTGATGAGCGGTTTAATATCATGTATGTGTTTTCTGAAGAATTAGGGTTAGTTGAAGCCACTAAAAAAGCAATTCATCGCTTTCGTTGTATTAACGAAATTCATTATTCAGCAACGAAAAAAAAGCCGCGAAAGACTTCCTATTACTCGTGAAGAAATAACAAAAATTGTTGTTGACCGTGAACGATTACTCGATAATAAAACTAAATTATTAAGATGTCCTAATGCAGGAGAATTATCACTACCATACGGATTTGCATATCTCAGTGATATCATCGATGAGAATAATTCCAAAATGTATTTCACGCCGAGATTGGTAACGATGACGAAGAATACTGGTTATGAGATTATACAAACTCCCGTAGACGATTATGAGACATGGAAATGACAAAATAACATCAAGAAACCAAATAATGAAGACATCAATAATAATCCTGTCGTAGATGAATTTTTGAAGATGAGCGTCGGTGATCGAATAAAGCAGTCTGAAATCCATGACACCAACAAATAGTACAAATATAATCCCGAAGAAAAGTCAGAACCTTACGAAGCAAAAAAATCATTTCTGAATCATATATTTCAATGTGATGTTGGTAAGTTACCAGCAGAACAGGCTGAACAATTATATAATAATTCAACACGACTGAAACGAACTCAACGAGTAATTGTCGATAAATTTATTCATGGTGATGCGATCAAGGCTGAGATGTTTCGTTCTGATAAAATAAGTCCACGTGAGAAATTAACCGCGATTAGAAATGTTTTACAAATACTGAATTTGCCTGATATTATTCCTGAGTACTTATCAACGACAGCAGTAACAGTATCAGGACCGGACTTAAGAATACGCATCGAGAATATGATTACGGATAAAGATTTATTGTCGAAATACAACGAATTACTGAAAAAATTGGTCAAGTATATTTCCTGAGACAAGAATATGGACACAAAAATTAACAGTTGGAAATGTCATTGAAGAAATAAAATTGATCTACAAAGGATTTGGAGCAACTTTAACAGCAAATGATAAAAATCATCCTCTATGATCAGATTGCACATTAACGTATCCTCCGTGGCCAAAATCAGACTTCATTGATGATCCTCGCTGGATTGAGTATTATGACTCTCAAGGATTTTATGGTGGTAATGATATTGCAATTACTAACCAACATACTGCAATGTTGAGATTTCACATCTGGAGTATCAACAATTGGTTCAGTGTATTTGATCATGATGAAGAATAATTTTACAACCAGTAATTTGATCAAATAATCGTTCTACCTGTGATTTATCATCGTTGGCGAATCACCACACTTTCGTAATAAATATAAATGAATGTGGTGATTCGCCAACGATGATAGAAAGTTGAAGGGAGAAAAAATCCGTCATAACTGATAGAGTAATCAAGCAGTTGTCTCCCTTTTGTTATAGCGTACATAACTACACATTTATTCAATAGTATATATCTATCCATCAAATACTGAAGTATCATAATCTGCATATTGCATATGATCAAGCACAAAAATCTCAATTCCATTGACGTTGTCAAGGAATTTAGTCCTGGACGTTGTCAAGATGATATTGACTTCCGTGATAACCGCTCTATATTGGATTTTACATTAAGCCGTGTGTGCGGTAGTCATTATCGATTTTTTTTTGTCTAGACTGCATGCAGATAGAACTGAACATATCTGTCCATGCATCATTGCTAGATAGTTCTGCCTTAATGAAATCAAGGGTTGATAATACAGTATTTTAACCAAATTCAGAAATGTGTAAGATTGCAGAATTTCGCGATTTATTTTATATTTTATTCAGAATCTGTTTATTACAGAATGTGTATATACTTATCGCCGGTGACTTGGGGATAGGTAACTATATATTTATTTTTGAAACATATATTTGTAACTGGAGCTTATGGTCCAGTGCTAAAGCGTCTGGCTCTCATACTCGAGGCCCGTGGTTCGATTCCCCGTACCGGACATATGTTGGGGGCGGCGTTAGGATGCCGTTTTCTTTCATAATTGGGGCGCAAGCAAGCCCTAGGAGATTTTATGTCCCCCTCGCCAACGTCAAACAACGTGGCGAATGCAGTTTTGCACTTACCCCGGGGTTTGATTTTTTTTTTGTGGGGGGGGGTTACATGAAATCGATATGCCTAGACATCCCTCTGAATTTCTAATATTTCGTTTCGCACATTAGGAATTTGCTGGGGGTGTGTCTATGCGCTTGCGCCCCAAAAATAAACAGCAGGGTGATGTGAGCTCGTGACCTTGTGACCTCACCGAAGGGTACCCACATAGGGACATTCAGAAAGAATTCCGCCGGACAAAAAAGTCTCAATAAGGTGCCTGTGGACCACAAGACAGGTCTTAACCAATGAAAGAGTGCCTGTGGGCCATAATAAAAGGCTTTACAAGGACTCTTAGGACCTTATTGGTAAAGGCTTTACCGGCAGAAGGGACCCCTGTGAAATAGTAGACCGAACGTCATTGCTGTTGTTTAATTTTATTCATAAATATATTTTTATTAATTCAGAAATATATTTTTATTTTTATTAATATTTATCTGATTCAGAAATATATACTTAGATTTATCTGATTCAGAGATATATTTTTATATTTATTAACTCAGAAATATATTTTTATTTTAATCTGATTCAGAAATATATTTTTATTTTTATCTGATTCAGAAATATATTTTAATTTTTATCTGATTCAGAGATATATTTTTATCTTTGTTAATTCAGAAATATATTTTTATATTTATCTGATTCAGAAATATATTTTTATCTGTATTAATTCAGAAAAATATTTTTATTCTTTATCTGATTCAGAAATATATATTTATCTGATTCTGAAATATATTTTTATATTTATCTGATTCAGAAACATATTTTTACTTTTATTATTATATTAATTCTGATTCAGAAATATTTTTATTAGAACAAAATTTTATTTTTTATGAAATTCAGTCAGATTTTCGAAATTTGATGGGTAAGTTACCTAACAAAATTGTGACTTTGATCAGATGTTCTAAATTTGATGGGTAATATACCCATCAAAATTGCAAATTCAGTCAGATTCTCTAAAATATTCTTATTGTTTATAAATATTAATTCAGAAATATATTTTTACATTTATCTGAGTCAGAAATATATTTATTATAATAAAATTATTTTTTATGAAATTCAGTCAGATTTTCTAAATTTGACGGGTAATATACCAATCAAAATTGCGAATTCAGTCAGATTCTCTAAATTTGATGGGCAAGTTACCCAACAAAATTGTGACTTTGATCAGATTCTCTAAATTTGACGGGTAATATACCCATCAAAATTGCGAATTCAGTCAGATTTTCTAAAATGTTTTATTTTTATTAAGAAATATATTTTTATTTAAACAAATATTTATTATATAATGAATCATGAACATATTAATGCTATTATTGCTGCTATTAAGCAATTCCAACACAGCGGTATAAAAATATCTGATGAGCTTGATCCTGAACAAATAATGAGTGATTTTGAATCATTACAATTTCGAAAGTCAGAAAATAGATATACGCTGCCCTCCGATTATAGATCCATAAAGTTGATCCAGCAGGCGATGTTACAATCGCTGGCAGCAATCACGGATACGCAAGTGAAATTATTTGTTCCTCTTTCACGTTCAATCGAAAAAGATAGGTCAGAATTATCTCACGAATACGAAACGAAAAGAATTGTACACGCTCGTATAAAACAGCTGAGAGATATTAAGTCGATGACGGAGTCATTGAACGAAGTTGCGGAAGAGTTACTGGCTAAAGATAAGTCAGAGTGTGACTCTAATCATAGTGAAAGTGACTATAGTGACTGTAGTGACAACGAAACCAATAGTGTCACCTCTAACGTTGTACCAGGATAATTCATTTCTGACCCTGATATAATCTAAGGTAAAAAAAAAAATAAATATTTATTTGATAGATTTTTTTTGCTTGGTGTTTTCTACGAACGCACATACAGGTTTATAATTAATATTTCTGACCTAAGGTCCAACAAGTGGCCGGTCTGGTCAGTAAGTTTGAAATGTATCCGCGATAAGAGTGGATTATGACATTTTAGATAAACAACGTTGCTTGGTTCTGATACAATCAAATAGCCTGGGGGTACTTGAGGTGTAGATGAATACAGAATGTATCCTTGCTGGGCTTGATTGGAATTTTCAGCCTCAACTTGATAACTACTGTCGATGACATCACATACTAGATTGACAGTAATCGTTGTTGTGATATTGACGATGCCCGGCGAAATGTGACGACCTTCGTTGTATGGATTATTATTGTATTTGAGAACATTCGACGGCGGGGTTATCTTGCTCCATGCTGCCAGTATATTTGGAAAGTAAATATCTATGATTCTGTCGTTTGGTAAATTCATCTCAGAAAGATTAATGAAATTTGGATTCTTACTGATTTTATTTACGTGATGTATATCTGATCTAATATAATTTAGATGTTGAATATGATCGATGATTTGCTGTTTTACGTCAGTGTTGTAAATTCTTGCTAAATATTCCATCAGACCGGGTAAATTATTATATATTTTATAATACTCAGATTTGATCTCGTCGGCGAGTAATTTAACATCTACAGGTTTACTGATTGTTTCATCCCACGACGAATAACGCTGTCGATATTTTGGAGTTTTAATGAATTTTTGCTCGGTTGTCAGAAATTCATCTCGGCGTGGTTCTGGTGGTCCTTGATAAACATGTTCAACTTGAGGCCAACCTAACACAGTCCTGATTGAAGACTGATATATGTCCACGGAGTAATCTGGCAAATTTATTTCAATGGCAGATGACAGCGTTGGTTCGTGAACAGTAATGTCTATCTTTGATTCTTTTCCTGTGATGGATTTAATTCTGCGTTGGAATTCTTCATTGATCTGTTCGATTTGATAACTTCCCGTCGGAACACTAACTACTTGCCAATCAGGAGTTCCATCGGGTTTATTTTTATTTGCAAATACTAATGAATTATTTGGCTGTATTCCACCAAACGATTTCGACCTAATATTTGGCCAACTATAATAACCCGAAATTGCGCTAATGCAATTTCTTTTGCTGGAATTGCGGTCGGAAAATTAATGCTAAGTTCAGGATTAGTTGAACTCGCTGATATCATTGTAGTTCTTACAGGAGCAGTATTAGTGACGATTTGCTGTAATAATTCCCTTGACTCAGTCAAGGACGTTGTCATTATTATACTATCATTATTCTAAATCCCTGATTTATTAAACAATGACTTTGTCACCGTCGTCAAATACTTCATTGTAGATTTTTACTATCGCGCTGAATTCTTCATCGGATATTCTGCCATCGTTGAAGGACGACGAGATCAGCGATAATAGTTTGGAATATGCTGTTGTAGCTGTATGTAATTTTACCATATACTCGTTTAAGTTTTCATTCGTGCATGTATCTATCTTCTTTGCAATAATACTAAAAATACCCGCTATTGTTGTTGCGGATGAAACGATAATCGTTACAACGATTGGCACTGACGCTGTCAACGTTGACAACATTACACCGGTTCCAGCAATGAGCGCAGAAACTGAATAGACAACTATGTCAACGGCAACCACGCGTCGTCGATATTTTTTCACTTTTTATTGTATAATTGTCGATGATATTTTTTAGTTTAGTTTGCCACGCACATACTTGATCGTATCTGTATCGCTGAACGTCTATCATTATATTGTATTAAGTAATTAATTGAGGTGTTTCAGCTACAAATTCCAGACACCACCAATAAGACGCCGAGGTTAATTTTTTTTATCAGATGATTCCAGCATAAACGTTTCTTCGGTATCTTTATTTAACACTACAGACACGGTTGCAGAAAAATTATCTTTTGAATGACGCCACAGATACGTGGTAAATATCCTGAATTTTGCAGAACTAAATACGGACAGCCTGTACACACCAGTGACCTCCGCGGTATGTTTGATAGTGTTATTTTGCGGTGTCCATGTTGATGATCCTGATGATACTGTGTACACTATATTGTTAATTTGTTTGTGTGGAATTTTAACGAGATTAGTTTTATCGATGATCATAGGAATTCCACTGATAATATCGTTGATTATAGTGTTTATATCGGTGAGATTTATGTAAACGGTTGGTGGACTTCCAAAACATTCATTAATGGTTCTGTTTACGTTTCTGCGAAAAGTCAGAAACAGTTATACTTGATTAGTAAAATCAGTTTTGAGTGCGGTCATTCCATCGTTGATAGTAGCTAACGAAGTTGTCACTGGAATGTCCTTATCATTGACATATTTCTTCGTTGCAGCGTCGAGATTATCTGTTGGTTCTCCAACGTTGGTAATTTTATTATTGTTCATGTTGAGAGCGCCGTGAATGGTATCACCGACTATTGACCACCTATCATTGATCGACACTGCAGTAATACCAATAGGAACAAGTTTGCCCTCTCTGTCATATACAGCAGTAAGACCTTCTCTCGATAATCGACTACGAATAATAATATCGTTGATTGAAATATTACTCGTCTTCAATTTTCCTTCACGGTTTTGAAATATAACAAGTTCGTTTGGATCAACTTTGGCACGATTAAGCAGTTCAGATAATTCATCATTGATCTGCCTTGTTACTCGCTCGAGTAAGTCTTCACCTGGTACTTGTTGAGGTTTGGTTTTAGCTGATCTTCCATAAATATCTACCATTATATGATTAGCGATTATTTAAAACAGAACCCGTGTATTCATGTACAGCTTTATGAGGTGGTTTCGTTGATCTTGATACAGCATCAAGTACTGCTAGTGCTTCACGGCCACATATCGGCTGGTCGGTTATTTTTTGTGTTGGTAGCGTTGAATACCAGTCTGGAATATTTTGAAGTCTGTCGATATATTGTAAAAATTATATTGATGGTGTCAGTCCGTACGAATCGAAATAAACAACGCCACGTAGATCGATCGCGTACGCAACCCAATGAGTACCTGGACCAGAGCTTTTATCGAGATTAATAATACCAGTTTAATTAAGATTTGGATTTTTCGGTAATTGATCACGCATAAAAACACCTCTGAACTTTTTTTATATTTAATCGCGTAGCAGCATCGGGTACATCAAAATTGGACAACGGGAGAATCAGCGAGTACCTGGAATTCTTAATCCGCTCCCTTATCGAGTTCCTGGAAGTTTCAGACCTAGACCTGTTCGGGATCGTCTTCTTTTTTTTAATCTTTTCCCTGTTGCTTTCTTTAATGTCATTCAAGCAGCCGTTCCAACTGCACCTAACGCAGCTGCTTTTGCAACAGCTGGGGCTTCAGCGGCTATTATTCCTGGAATAGCTGCAAGAAGTAGAAATATACCACCTCTCTAAGCAATGTTTTTGATGGCACCCGCAGAAAGATTTACGCGTATACCGATCTTTGATTGTTTGGCTTCATTAAAATGATTAAGCTGGCGTTCTGATAGTTAATTTGGACCGATTTGTTCTCGCGCTAGTGATAGTGATAGTGATACTTTTACTCCACATTGCATCGCTGATGCCGACTGCAGTTTTTTAATCTGACCTGGAGTCAGACTGACACTAACATGATGATATGACGTTTATAATATATTTCTGACTTCTAAATTAACGCTTACATGTTTTCTACTGGCGCATCAATAACTCTCATTCGTCCACCAACACCTTCAAGTAGCATCGTCTTATCACTGAGTATAACGGCGATTGCTCTGTAATTAGCAATAGCTCCTCGCGTCACACGAGCCCGAAAATGTATGTCAACGACGGACTGTCTAAACAAATCCAAATGTTCCAGCGAAAAATAATAAATCGGGTACATCGTTGTAAACTCTAGAGGTGATATTTGTAAGCCACTATCAACATTTTGATTACGCCCCATAAACCACATCAATCGATGATATGCACGCGCCACATGATTTTGCTCGAAATTCAACAAAATATCCTCCGATAGTTCTTGATGTCCGTTTATTCTTAATGAAACCTCGGAAACACCGAGTTTGTCAAATATGATTGTACTACGCGTTTGATAATTTACTCGTGCAGCATCTTGAAGTGCAACGAATATATGTCGCGGCGCAATGATACCCTGTTGTGATGCTATCTGCCATGTAAATAAACCATTAATTGTGCTTTGAACAGCATCTGTGGTTGTTGTTAACCATGATAGCGTCGTCTTGCCGCCGCTGCCCATGAAAGCGAGTAACCGATCTTCTTCAGGTATCGTTGGAGTCATTACTGGCATCCATAATGAAAGTTTTGTTAGCATTACTTTACCAGCATCACCAGCAGGTCGCCATATTGCATCAGCGTCGGTTGCTTTTCGTACGAGTACAATTGTATGTTTGGCTCCAAAAATAACCTTTTTAACGTGTCTGCAGAATCCAAAAATATGTGATAGTGGAATCGCGCAAGAAAATCTCCTGCTTCGACCCTGCAACATTGCTCGACGTGATCTAAATCCTAAGTTGAAATCTGGATCGACATTAATAATCATACTTTGCACATCCGCGTCGGCATTTTTAGCAAAGTTCTTTGGTCGTCCTATTTCATACTGATTATATTCAGGATGATCAGAAGTATCCTTGGTAAATATCATTGATGGACCAGCTGATCTTGAATAATCGTCGCTGTATCTTGCAAGGCCAAGTATCGTCGTGACAACGTCGACATCTTTTTGAATCGAATCAATATTTCTTCCATCGATCATATACGTGGCGCTGTCGAACAACGCCATGATGCCATTATTAACAAAACCAACACTAATATCAGCTCCATATTCAGCATTATCTGCTTTTAAAATTTCGCCTTCTACTTCGATGAATGCTTCAGCGGGTAAGAAATATCTTCTTGTATCTTGAACTTGTAATTGGATTCGTCCACGCTGATTTGGCTGTCGTGCGTCGTAAGAATAATACTGATAATCACGTACCGATTCATCTTTGAGACCCGGTGCGTTCATGTCGAATGCGGGATCAGATATGTGCTTGAACGTCCTTATTATTTTTGCTATCGTTTAACACGAAAACCACTTCCTGCTACCAGACTAGCGGTTATATTCTTTTCTTTTTCACCAGCCAATGACTCTGATTTTTTATTTGCGGCTTGATTTATTATTTTACTAACGCTTGCAGGCATCATTTCAGTGCTGGGTAATTTCACTGGCTGAGGTTTTCGTTGTATTAATCGTGCTAGTCTATCCTTGATTGCAGAGAATGCTTTACTGGCGACGTCGCCGGCAGCACTAATACCTTTTTCACGAACAACGTCAATAGCTTTCATTCCTAGTTGCTTTGTAATCGGTATTGCTTTTGGGGCTATCCTTCTAAATAAACCCTGAACAACATCGCAGAGTCCATCTCCGTAAAATGTTTTATATGTAGGTAATCTCGAATTTATCACCCTTTCCACAGTTGGTCCAAGTTGAGCAGCGTGTATTATCATTTTATTATAGTAATTATATCTAACTGTTTAATCACTGTGATAATCATCGGCGATTTCATTAATGAGGAACCGATATCCATGATACCGCCTGTAAATAATCGTTGACAAATAGCAGCTGCTTCATTAATAATTTCTGGAGAATTATTGCTGGCTCGTTTTCCACCAATCATAATTTCTAATCTGTCCACGTCGGCAAGGACGTTATCGGGACATGGAGTAATAAGACCACTTCCCCTGGTACCTGTACCAATACCACTTCCAGTGGCACCCGGGGCATCATAGAATTCTTCTTCCTCACCTGTTGTTTCCACTGCTTTTTTCTTCCTTGATTTCCTTTGTGCTTTTCATTTTTCAAGTTGCTGTTTCATTTCTTCTTCGTTTTGTTTTCTTGTTTCTTTTACATGTTCAATATACTCTTTCACTACCTGGTTAAAAATATCAAACCGATTAACATCTTCAACAGATATGCGGAGTATCATGAGCAGTACGAAATACATCTTTAACCCAATCGCCAGATTTCAGCGTATTAATATACTCAGGTTTAACATATTTTTCTCTTTGATAATATCCATACGCGGCAATTTTTAGTAATTTATTTGGATCTCTGATAGCGGCAATACCCTCAGGCGTAAATTGATCTACTATTTTGGTTTTAATTTTTGGTGGTTCAGGTTGTGATTGAATTTCAGGTGGTGGTTGAGGAAGTTGCTCGAAGACGCCCAGCAATATCGGCAGGCAATGTTTCAAGAGCTTTTGTGTTGCCTCAGTTGCTGAAACAATTTTCTTTGTTGGTTCAGTAATTTGTTTAAATAATTGTTCTGCACCTCCTGCAAATTATTCTTGTGTCTGCTGACGCGCTTGTAATTGTTGTCTGGCAGAATCACGGACAGGTAGATATTTCTTGATGGCTTCTAGTCGCTCTCGAGCTAGTCTAGCTGAGTGAGCTTCACCAATCATTACTGATATAGCAATAATTTAATTATAGCAGCAGAGAGGGTGGACTGACAAAAATTACGCGCACGAGCACATAAACGAACACGCATAGCATTTACTAACACAGGTGTCACGAACGAGTAACATAGATATATACTGGTTCGAAAACTAATTAGCAGGGTTCACCCTCTCTGCTGCTACAGAACCAACAAGACCAACGAAGAAAGAAATTCGTTTGGTACCTCATGAAGATTATTTTTTACAATCTAGTAGCCTCAACAGTGACTTGCAGAAAAGTTGAGAACGATGACATACATCTACACGGTGAAATTAAATGGTTTACGTCAATGGTTGCTATTTCTTTGTTTATTAAATTTTTGTACAAACGATGTGTGTAAGCGAAAGCTAACACACACACATACGTACGCACGCACGCACACGGGTGTTACTGCATTGGGTGACAGTAAGTCTGGAGACTAGTGTTTTGTGAGATGGACAGACATAATTAGCATTACAGAAAGAAAAAATGGTAAAGAAAAATATCAGAAAAGAAGCAAACCATTTTTGGTTCTGTTATTTTTCGTGGTGTTATAGGACAAAGATAATGAAGACAACCATACATTCTATGTGAAAAATGTTCATTGGTTTCATTCATTTATCAATTTGATAAAAAGGTAATGTGATATTTATTGTCGACTGACTGCTTAATATTTGCTCTGTATTCCAAATTTAAGAGATGTCCTTAACAATGTTGCAAAGTTTTCTCACATCTAAGGGCAGGAAAAAGAAAAAGAATAATAAAAAAGCAGCACCAAAATGCGCCTTGTTCCATCGACAGTCTGAACTGAGAAAAAATAGGTCAAAC
Source organism: Megalonaias nervosa (assembly GCA_016617855.1). NCBI lineage: Eukaryota > Metazoa > Mollusca > Bivalvia > Unionida > Unionidae > Megalonaias > Megalonaias nervosa. Next base: position 22,604 of record JAECUM010044363.1, on the reverse strand, counting down.
ATTATTACATTTTTCTGAACGCATGTTTTAGTTTTAGAATTCAGATTTAACCATAGGCAGGGTTATACAGTGCAGTATCACTCGCGTCTTTCTTGAAAAAGTCGTGCGTTTGTTTCCTTTCTGAAAAACGGTAAATCTAATGCTAGAAAAAAATTTCCATGACACATTGCAGTGCCAAAATAAGGATAAAGCTAAGATACCTGAATTGTACAAGCTCGTCAACTCAAGATTTTATTTCATCCAACGATTGACTTATTTACAATTTACGGGTGTAAGACTCTCAAAAAACATTACATGACAAACGGAACAGTTCACATAATTATAGTGACTACTGATCACAATTTTGGAGAGGTATCTTCAAACGGTAACAGATACCATTAGGATTTCAATCAAAACTACTATGGCGGTGTGAGAGAGAGAGAGAGAGAGAGAGAGAGAGAGAGAGAGAGAGAGAGAGAGAGAGAGAGAGAGAATGTTATTCCTACTGTAAAATATATCACGACACTTACATTTGTTTTTACGGTATATTTTCCTTTAGAAAGATTCAAAGAAACACACATTCCACTTAGATAATCACATCCACAGGAAAAAATATACCATTATTAAATACCACAAGAATGAACTGAAGATGTGGTCAACTACAAATTCCTCCTTTTTTGATAAAGTGGAAGTAAAGTTCTCACAGAACAGTTCATCCAAATATGCTGTGATGTATTTGACCATAAAAATTGACATAATTTCATTGGGATCGCCCAGGGTGCGATTGTTCTTGCGTTAACTTTACTTTGTTTTTGTTGTTTTGTGTTTTGGTTTGTTTTTTTTTTGTAAATCGCCTTGCGGTGAGACACGACCTATCTCGACACTGTGTGAAGAGCTACTGAAGTCAATTCGAAGCGAACTCTGTAAGAAAATACGTCTAGCCAATGAAATCGTTTATGATCATTGATGCATTGTTTCGTCCGAAGGTAGTGTGGCAAAACAATGTCTACGCTCTTGTGTTGTTACAATTACAGTGCAGACAGACTGGAATGTGAACTTAGAATCCCTCTGTTCTGTATTGTACCATTTCACAGTACTGGTTAGCGTTTTGAAACATTGGTAGAGTCAGAAGTGTTACAGTATTGAGTGGCATGGGGTTTTTTGGGGGGTTATTTTTGTTTTGTTTTTTTCTTCAAACTTGTGAATCTAGGGGTTTGTATGAAGTAAAGAAGCTAAAGTTCAGTGAACCTTAAGGATAATGACCCAAACTGTTTGTCTGTTCATGCATGTATTTACATCAGGAGAAATATGACCTATGAAACACAAAGATATAAGACAAGCATGATTAGAATGAACAGAATAACAGCTAACTGCAGGAACAAACGGGGTGTTTTCCTTCACGTCCGCGTAACTTAGAGTTTCAATCCTCTTTCAAGACAAAATTGGTATTCTTTTGTAGGGCTTGAAATAAGAAAACTGAACAAACTTAAGCACTTTGCTAATTTTGGCAGAGTTAAGAAGTCTGAAACAAATGTATCAAACTTCTTTATTACGACCCAAGAGAAAAAGACCTTCGCGAGCCAAACAGCTCAACCCGGTTACTACACCTGAGATACCACCCCTAGTGATTTCTACTAAATCATTGACAGGAGCAAGTCCAGAAGGAGGCCTTCGCCTTGGCAAAGGTTTAAGGCAGTTAAAGCTGATTGCTTCTCGTTCCTGAGTTTGTTTTTTGAAAACAAACAATCACCCAACGGTCCTTTTTAGGACCACTCGCTTCTTTTGAAAAGAAATTATATTAATTTTGCCAAAGTCAATTAAAACTCAAAATCCTTTTTATTTGTTTAACCCTATGATGTATGTGTGTGAGTGCGTGTGTGTTGGTCCTTATTATTCTAAACAATCAAAGCCAAGAGACACTTAAGTCTTTCATTCTGGTCTATTTTGGTAAAATTTGTTACAATTCAATGTCACAACACAACACAACAGAACACTTTTTTTTAAAAAAGTTCATAGACTTCTTCTGTTTCTTTTTTTCTTCACTCTCTCTGTTTTTTGAATTTTTTTCCTCCTCTGCTTCCTCACTTTTTTCTCGTCTTCTTTTCTTTTCTGTCTTCTCTTTCTGAACGTATCGGGGTTCTTTTGCCGAGGGCACCTCTTCTTTCTCCTCCTGCTCCTGTTGTTTCTTAGGGAACTCTGAAGACCAATGTCCTTTATCTTGACAATGATAACAGGTATCTTGACTTTTGTCTCTTTTGACACCGGTCTTGCTTTTTTGACGGTCAGGGCATTATGTAGCCCAAAGCCCTTTCTTCTGACAGATATAGCAAGTATCCTGACTTTTATCTCGAAAGGAGGGGGAGTAGTCCGTCGGCTTGTTTGAAGAAAACTTTCGTATGACACCTCGCAAATCTCTAATCAGAAGTTCGATTTGTGTGGGTTCTTCCATCGTGCTGGTCGGCTTGAGAGTGAAAGGAATACTGAGAGAGAAGTCACCAGCCCTTTATATATACACTGAGCCTGACATAGATATATAGGGGTCCATGGCGTTTCAAATGTAGTCATTTGACTTTTTGCAGTCAAGATGAAACGATAGTATCATTTCGTAAAGAAAGGAGAAGAAAGTAAGAGGCAGAAACGTGATTTATCGCCTCGCACAGTAGCTGAAGTCTTGGCTCAAATGCATGCCAGCGATTTTGACGATGAGATGAGTAAGCCAGAATTCAGAACCAGAGAGTCTACACCAAGTCAAAGTCCATTACCACCAGTAAACCCTGAAAAGTACTGTCACATTCGAGAGACAGACAGAGACCAACAAACGCTCCTCTAGAAAATTTAGAACTACGGCTTACACGTACGCAGTGAAGTTTAAAGATTTCAAATCCGACGTACCGTTGGAGAAAGTGGAAGGGTTCATCACCGATGTGTGTGAGTCTTTGTTAACCACACTGAAACGGCAATGTGAAGCCAAAGAAGGCGATCACTTGAGACTTTCCATTCATCACGACAGTTTGAATTTCCCCGTTTGGATTGAGTTTAGCAGCCCGGCAGAAATGATACTTTCCAAAGTCATGGACAAGATTCAACACGTGCAACAATTCAACGACAAGTTCCGCATCACCGACGGAAAAGCGATACTGTTCATGACCCACGTTTCTCTTCCCCAAGGGAAAGGACAACGCAGAAAGGTGTTCTTGGTAGACGACCTTCGCAGCAACAAGCGCAGCCTCGTTCAAATTAACAACACTTAAGACCAGATGTGTTTAGCCAGTGCCATCTTGGTAGGACGAACGTATGCCGACAAGAACGACACGTCAGAATGGAAAAGAGCCTGACAAACTATTCAACGATTTGACCGAGCGAAACAACGAAGAGAAGCAGAACTCCTGTTACAGCTAGCGGGGATATCCAAAGACACCGCTTGTAGCATTTCAGAAATGCAAAAGTTGCAAGACGTCTTGGCTCCATGCTACACCATGAAAGTGCACCCTCAAGGCGTGGTCGGACCTCTGTTTTTTCGAGGGAAAGATTTCAAAGACGGAAAATACATTCACGTCTATCATCACGATGAACATTTCGATACCATCACCAGTATCACTGCATTCCTGGGATACAGTTATTACTGTGAGAAATGTGACTATGGCTATAACAATCGAGAGCAACACGGGCATTGTGGATCGAAATGCTCAGGATGTTTCGCCTCTAAACCATGTCTGGACGAAAGACAAGAACGAGCTCATTGCCCTGCTTGCCAGCGCACGTTTGTCAGCCCTGCCTGTTACCAACAACATCTAAAGTTGCAAAGTTCACAGCAGAAATGTGCTTGTCAACTCCTGAGATTGTGCCCTACTTGAGGACAATGCATACGTACCAATAATGCCAAGGTTAACGTATGTTCAGGAAAGAAACGATGTCACATTTGTCACCAAATCGTGGACTTGGAACACGAATGCTACATTCAAAAATACCATTCCAAACACGAAGAGAAAGAAGATGACCAGAAGAAAGGCAATTTCATCTTTTTCAATTTCGAATGCATGCAAGAGACCGGCATTCACATTCCTAATTTCTGCGTGGCACATCGAGCGTGCGAGAAGTGCATCCAAGAGCCTATCTTTATTCATTGCCCTCACTGTAGCAAGATTACTGGATGACGTGAAAAAATCTTTCTGGGACCGAACACGCTGACCGATTTCGCCCAATGGATCTTAGACCCCATCGACGAAACGTGGAGCCAAGAAGACATCGAACGTCACGGAGATTGTCATCGCTATGCCACGGTGATGGCTCACAATTTGGGCAATATCTCCTCAGATACTATACGGAACAAAGTACCGAACGTCCTAAAGTGACTTTGAACGGAGACAAACTCATCTACATGCAAGTGGGACAAGTGCAGTTTAAAGATTCGATGAGTTACTTGGACATGCCTTTGAGTCGCATGCCTAAAACGTTTCGAATGACAGAAATGGCAAAAGGCTATTTTCCGCACTTTTTCAATACCGAAGCCAATCAACACACCGTTCTACCCCATTTGCCCGAGGCTCACTACTACGACCCCGACAACATGCGTACCGAACAACGAGAAGCTTTCTACGCATGGTACCAGACTCACGCGTCGGACCCCTTCGACTTTCAGGAAGAAATGTTAAAACATTGTCGTTCCGACGTGGACATTTTACGGCGTTGCTGTGGAAAATTTCTAGAACTGTTCATGGAGCACGGAGGGATCGATCCTTTGAAGGAAGCTTGCATCATTGCCAAGGCGTGTTCCGTAGTGTACCGCCAACTATTCATGCCCGAAAACACCTTGGCTGTCATAAGTCCTCAAACGACGAACTTTGTCAAACGTCAGTACTCGGTCAAAGCCCTACGCTGGCTACATTACTTGTGCGACAAGGAATATAAATGGATCCAACACGCTCACAACGGAAGAGGCGAAAAGACCAACGGAAGGCATTCGGTAGATGGCTGGGACTTAGAAAACCCCAAGATCGTGTACGAGTTTAACGGGTGCTTATTTCACGGATGTCCCATCTGTTACCCTGAACGTAACACGACAAATCAGTTTTTACAAGGGACCATGGAAGACTTGTACCAGGCCACTTGTCAGCGGCGCTTGAAGTTAGAAGAGCAGGGATGCCAAGTGGTAGAAATGTCAGAACACGAGTACGATCACCGTTTGAAAACCGATCCTGAGTTTAAGCGTATCGTGGAAAGTTACAAGCTGGTGTACCCACTGAACCGCGAGACAGATTGTACGGAGGACGGACGAATGCCACCTGTTTCCTGTATTAAGCCGACGAGGAGAAAGGAGAGGAAATCAAATACTTGGACATGTGTTCTCTGTATCCGTACGTGTGCAAATATTGTCTATTTTCGGCAGGTCACCTGCAATTGCTGACGTAACATATTGACCTGGACAACATTCGACAATACGAAGGATTGATCAAGTGCAAAGTCTTGCTTCCCACAGACTTGTACCATCCCGTTTTACCACATCATTGCCAAGGAAAACTGATGTTTCCCTTGTGTCGTACTTGCGCCGAAACGTGTAACCAAGACCGATCTTGTCAGCACACCCAGGAAGAACGCGCCTTAAGGGGAACGTGGGTCAGCGTGGAATTGTTCAAAGCTCTAAACCTGGGATACCAACTGTTAGAAGTGTACGAAATTTACCACTTTCCCAAGACAGAAAAATACCACCAGGGCGACGAAACTCAGAAAGGCATTTTCGCAGGCTACGTGAATGCCTTTTTAAAACTGAAACAAGAAGCCAGCGGCTATCCTTCCTGGTGCCACACTCCCGAAGGCCAAACAAAATTCAAAGAGAAATACTGGGAGCAGGAAGGCATCACTTTAGACCACGTCGAGAAAAACGAAGGAAGGCGATCGTTTCTCAAAGTGATGTTAAATCGTTTGTGGGGCAAAATGGCACAACGACCGTGTTTACCCAAGACGGAGTATTTGATAGAACCTTCCCGCTACTTCCAGATGATTCACGACAAAACCAAATACATGAAACACATGGACGTCGTTCGTCAGGACTTGATCTTAGTCAGTTACGAAGAAGAACTGGACTTTGTAGAAGCCGACGAATTTGGAAATGTCATCATTGCGGCTTACGCGACAGCCCATGCTCGCTTAAAACTGTACGAAGCTTTAGAACTGTTAGGACATCGTGTGCTGTATTTTGATACGGACAGTTGCATCTACATCGATCGTCTGGGTCAACAACACCCTAACATCGAAGGGGACCGTGTAGGAGCCTGGACGGACGAGCATCCCGACGACAAGATTCTAAGTTTTGCAAGTGGCGGCCCCAAAAACTACGGCTACGAATACCGTGACCCACAAGGAGAAGTGCACACGGAGTGTAAAGTGAATGGATTGACTCTCAATTATCGCACCAGTCGAGTGGTGAACTTTGGCATATTGAAAGAAGCCTTGCAGTCTGGACAGGATGGAAATTTTAAAGTGACCACCCACGAACCACACAAGATTGTACGTTTACCCACACACCAAATCGTGTACCAGAAAAGAGTTCGGCTTCCCAACCACTTCACTTTACCGTACGGTCACACGGGTATAAAAAATGGTTCCAAGACGATAGTCACCAACAAGAAGGATGACTTCGACACAGCAAGAATCAACTGAGAAACCCACAGAAAACTCCAAGTTCAAACCATACCATTGTCCTGTTTTCTTGCCTGATTATTGTAGTTGTGCCAGTCGATTGGAAACGTTTCAAAAATGGCCTACGGATAGGGAAGGGTTATCTATTGCGAATGTTTTAGCTAGAACAGGATTTGTCTGCTTGGGACTTGAGACTGGGTTGGGATACGAAGTACAGTGTTTCAGTTGTGGTCTGAGGTTGTGTATGGATCGATGTATCAATACAGATTCAGCTATTCTGGAACATACTCAATGGTCTCCGCACTGTCCTTACCTTTCTATGGCCTGTGCACCCATTGCACTACGGTTCAGGTATGAAGGTACCTTAGAGAAGGTAGTATCGTTGTCCAGGAAGAAAAAAAAGGAAGACTTGCAAAACTAGGCATAAAAACGGAACGATGTACAAGCTCGAGACTTCATTACGACTAGTATAAAAAGGGACCACGTCCAAGACCAACAGTTCATTGTCACTTCCAAAACCAAGCGAGAAAGATGAATCCTTTCAAACAGACACAGTTCAAGTTCGATGCTGCTCAAGTGTAGTGCGATGCTCTGCCTTGCGATGGCAGGGATTCCGTACGCTGTGACCTCAGCGATTCAGTATCACATCATGGGAACTGCTATGACTAGACCTACCATGGAAAGTGATGCTGTGCGTGTCAAACCTGATGGATGTAAAAGTGATGCCACTCGTCATCGTACACCATTTCATTTTACTGGTTTTCATGGTGGATGTTATCATTACGAAACCATGCGCCTACCACCCTACGGATGTCATCCAAAACTGAGCAAACTCCTGCGGATTTCACCTTACCCTCATGGAAATGAACCTGTGAAAGGTGAATATTCGCTCCCTGTGCGTTTGCCTGAATACTGCGACTTTGAAAGTCGATTCGAAACCTTCCGAGGAAAATGGCCAAAATATCTGGGAGGACCTACCCCCGAAGAATTAGCTAGAGCCGGAGTTATCTACTTGTGCGAAGGGGATAAAGTCAAATGCTTCAGTTGCGATGTGTCACTTCACGAATGGAAACAGAAAGATTCCGCTTACCTGGAACATGCTCGATGGTCTCCGGATTGTCACTACCTACCTTTAGTGGGACCTCGTCATTAAAGTGGCCAATCATGTCGTTTAAGAAACCAGCTTGGCTAGGAGTCAAACGTTGGACATCACCTAGACAAGTATTTATACACCATGTTAAACATAATATTCAAACATTACCAAACGAACTGCAAGAGAAGATCTACAAGGAAGTTTGGCTGGGACTTGCCGGAGCAAAATCTCAATGGGTCACTGTAGAACTTTTATGTCGAGAAATTCACAAGAGGAAATTGACAAAAGTCACAGACTCATCAGATTTCTCTGGATCAAGGGTGCGTTCTTCCGAATATTCCTCTTTAGACCATTTACATTTGAAGATTTTATTGACATTCTTGACCGTTTTCTGGAATGACAGTGGCCTGAAATTACTCACAACATTCGTTACTTTCGCTCTAGGAGAAGTGTTTGACTGACATAGTCATGGATACTTTACAAGAGAACATTCGTGGTTTGCCTGTGGAGTTGAGAGAACGCATTTACCAAGAGTTGGTCAAAATACAAGTGAAACGCAAAGAATAATTGCATCCGTTACGTCACCGATGTTTGAACCACTGGTACCTAAATGGTATAAAAGGTCTGATTGAGACGAAAATGTTCCAGTGGTCAGACATTGATCGACTACGTCCGGACGGTAAGGATTGGATTGTTGTTAGTGATTATATTGACTATAAGGTGGAGATACTGCAACCAATTCCAGAAGAAGAGTTAGAGGGTTACCAAACTATTTTACACAATGTAAACTTAGTTCAAGAGGACACTTCTCAACGATGTGTGATGTGCAAGTTAGTGACTAAACAATTTAGATTTGTCACTGGCGTACGATCGTCTCTGTGCAAAATGTACACTTATAGCTTCTGAAAAGAGAGGGTATAAAAACGGACTACCATGCCACGGCCTTTATCATTCGTGATACAACAGATTATGTGGTAGGAAAACAATGATCGTATTCAGACTTTGGAGGATTACGAAGACCTTTCACTAGAACTGATTTCATTGCATTTTGGACCCCATGTGGTGTGTGTTAGTGACTACTTTTCTAGCATTTCGTTTTCCAGCAGATTCCTTGTGGACTATTTACGAAGAGTACCTGCAAAGACATGATGATGGTTCCTTTAAATGTACACATGACACTCGCTTTGTTCAAAGCGTTGCGATTTCATTTCAATACGTCTCAACCTCTACTACATGAAGAAAAGCTTCGTAAAACATTAGTGACTTTGGATGCTTAAGACGATGCGCACCTTGTTGGTTAAACGAATACTAGAAAGATGCACATGATAGAAGCATCAACGTTGGGACACAAGTGGTAGCTGACCAGATTTAAACAACTTACGTGACTGATAAAAAGAAAAGCACGAACTTTGTCGTATTTGATCGTTTGTTTCTTGTTTAAGCATTTTCGTAAAAATGGATATTAATTGTAGTATGAAAAATGTCATACTTTTATGAAATGCATATACGTTGTATACGTTTTTCTGAAGGCATGAACTTTAATTTTTAAAAGTAGTTTTCTAGAACCAAGAAATAGATAACTTGTGAGTAGGTTTTTTTCAATGTCCAAATTTGCATGTATTAAATGGATAGTGCTTAAACCAAAGCAAAGGCCGTAGAGCTCATATATATATTTGAATACATGTTTTATACCCATACAAGAGAAGCTTCTTTTTGGAGACTCTACTCTTTCCGTGAGTCTTTCTTCGAAATATCTCTGTCTTTTGTCTGTGTGTTTCTATTTTCTGTGACTGCGAAGTTGACATCCCTTCGATTCAAAACCAACCACCATAGAAAACGTTGCAAGAAAGACAGCTGCTGTCATCAAGAGAGAAGATACTGTGCTGTTAGGACATGTACGTACTCCAGAAAATTACGTGCTCAGCAACGATGTTTCATTCTCTCTCACTTCTACTTTGTCTTTGACCACGATGCCAACCAACCCTGATTTAACATTCGTCTTTCCTAATTTAATATTTTAACAAACATACTAAACCTTTTTCTTAACGAACTTCTCCTTCCGCAACAGCAGCGACGATATTCCTTGTTCTTACCACTGATTCTACTGCTACAAATTTGATCTCTAGTAAGACCAAGGTAAAGTACAGAGCAGGGGTATTTCAAAGTTTACTGGATTTATCTACACAACAAGTATCACACTTCTATATTCTACTTCTGTTTATGATGATGGTTTGGGATACTTCACCTTTTCAAAAGTCGAAATGCCTACAAACCGTATAAAGTTATGTGACTTAGTATTATGACACTTGCACATGCTCTATACTTTACCAGTGTCACGAGAAAAGCTTCTGTACAAGTTATGCCACTTTTCAAAACACACACACACACTTGCAACTTGACCTGAAAATTTGTACTTCTTTATTTGTGGATATCCCACAGACCCGTCCCAGCATATAGAACTGATTAAGAACTTTAAGAATGTTCCCTCATTTTTATATAGAAATATCAAAGCTTTGATGTGTATTTTCCCTGTTCACCCATTATTAGTGTTTAGGCATGTTCCCTGAAGACACAAATAATTTTGAAAAAAAATAATTTTGAATTGAGGTTTTTCTCTGTTTATACATTTTTTTCAAGTTGTTGGTGTATGGCAGATTACATCAACAAAGGGAGAGGCATTTCTATACATGGCATTGTCTTGGATAAATTAAGTTTTGTTGGTTAGTCATCGTTCATCTTTAATTCTATTTTTTAATGCATTTCTTTTTATAGAAGATGTAAGGCTTTCTATTGTTGTAATGGTATTTATATTGTTTAGTTTCTTGCTAAAACTATCTACAGGAAAGTGCTTAAGTTTGTTCAGTTTTCTTATTTCAAGCCCTACTAAAGAATACCAAGTTTGTCTTGAAAGAGGATTGAAACTCTAAGTTACGCGAACGTGAAGGAAAACACCCGTATGTTACTGCAGTTAGCAGTTAGTCTGTTCATTCTAATCATGCTTGCGTTATATCTTTGTCTTTTATAGGTCATATTTCTCCTGATGTAAACACATGCGTGAATAGACAAACAGCTTGGGTCATTATCCTTAAGGTTCACTGAACTTTAGCTTCTTTACTTCATACAAACCCCATATTCACACGTTTGAGGAAAAAAAACAACAAAAAAACAAACACCCCCCAACCCCCCCCCCCATACCTCGCAATACTGAAACACTGCTGGTGCTACCGATGTGAGTGTGAGTGTGTAGGTCAAAATGTTTAAGTGAGAAAAAAAAAAATGTCAGTTTCAAAACGCGAACCAGTACTGTGACCGCTCAGCAGTTGATGTGGTAAGAAGAAATGGTACAATACACAACAGAGGGATTCTAAGTTCACATTCCAGTCTGTCTGCACTGCAATGTTAACAACACAAGAGCGTAGGCATTGTTTTGCCACACTACCTTCGAACAAAACAATGCATCACTCATCATAAACGATTTCATTGGCTAGACGTATTTTCTTACCGAGTTCGCTTCGAACTGACTTCAGTAGCTCTTCACACAGTGTCGAGATAGGTCGTGTCTCACCGCAAGGCGATTTACAGGAAAAAAAAAAGAAAACAAAAAAGAAAAAAACAAACAAGAAAAAGTGAAACTAACGCAACAACAATCGTACCCTGGGCGATCCCAATGAAATTATGTCAATTTTTATGGTCAAATACATCACAGCATATTTGGATGAACTGTTCTGTGAGAACTTTACTTCCACGTTATCAAAAAGGAGGAATTTGTAGTTGCTTGCATCTTCATTTCACTCTTGTGATATTTAATAATGGTATATTTTTTTCTGTGGATCTGATATCTAAGTGGAATGTGTGTTTCTTTGAATCTTTCTAAAGGAAAATATACCGTAAAAACAAACGTAAGTCTGGTGATATTTTTTACAGTAGAAATAACATCCCCCTCTCTCTCTCTCTCTCTCTCTCTCTCTCTCTCTCTCTCCCCGCCATAGCAGTTTTGATTGAAATCATAATGGTATATATTCCCGTTTGAAGATACCTCTACAAAATTGTGATCTAGAGTTGACGAGCTTGTACAATTCAGGTATCTTAGCTTTATCCTTATTTTGGCACTGCAATGTGTCACGGAAATGTTTTTCTAGCATTAGATTTACCGTCTTTCAGAAAGGAAACGAACGCACGACTTTTTCAAGAGCGACACGAGTGACATTGTACTGTATAACACTGCCTATGGTTAAATCTGAATTCTAAAACTAAAACATGCTTTTAGAAAAATGTAACAATGTTTCACCTATTTTCTCTCAGTTCAGACTATCGACAGAACAAGGCGCGTTTTGGTGCTGCTTTTTTATTATTTTTATTCCTGCCCTTAGATTTGAGAAAACTTTGCAACATTGTGTGTAGCATGTGCTGCGAAACACAGGACATCTCTTAAATTTGGAATGCATAGCAAATGTTAAGCAGTCAGTCGACAATAAATATCACATTACCTTTTTATCAAATTGATAAAATGGATGAAAACAATGAACATTTTTCACATAGAATGTATGGTTATCTTCATTATGTTTGTCCTATAACACCGCGACAAATAACAGAACCATAATGGTTTGCTTCTTTTCTGATTTTTTCTTTACCATTCTTTCTTTCTGTAATGCTAATTCTGTCTGCCCATCTCTCAAAACACTAGTCTCCATACTGAGTGTCACCCAATGCAGTAACACCCGTGTGCGTGCGTGCGTACGTATGTGTGTGTGTGTTAGCTTTCGCTTACACACATCGTTTGTACAAAAATTTAATAAACAAAGAAATAGCAACCATTGACGTAAACCATTTAATTTCACCGTGTAGATGTATGTCATCGTTCTCAACTTTTCTGCAAGTCACTGTTGAGGCTACTAGATTGTAAAAAATAATCTTCATGAGGTACCAAACGAATTTCTTTCTTCGTTGGTCTTGTTGGTTCTGTCATTCTATCAGATTACCATTTTTTTCTGTCTCAGTCTATTATTCCCACTCTGTATAACAGACTGTAATGCAAATGGTATTGGATATGTTGATAGTAGGTATTGTAGTTTTTTTTTCTTCCCCTTTTGTGTTGATAGTAGATATTGGGGTTATTATATCCCCCTTCTGTGTTGATAGTATATTGGGGTTATTTTCATCCCCTTATGTGTTGATAGCAGATATTGTGTGTGTTTTTTTTCTTCCCCTTCTGTGCTGATAGTAGGTATTTTGGTTTCTTTTCTTCCCCTTCTGTGCTGATAGTAGATATTGTGGTTTTCTGTTCCCCTTCTGTGTTGATAGTAGATATTGTGGGGGTATTTGTTCTTCCCCTTCTGTGTTGATAGTAGATATTGTGGTCTATTTCATCTCCTTCTGTGTTGATAATAAATATTGTCGGGTTTTTTTTAGGTCCGCGCGTTTCATGTGATGGTAAGTTTTGGTGTCAAGGGATGTTTACCTTCACGTCCGTGCTTCAAGTATATAAAGCGACACGATCGTCAGTCTGGCTACCCATCGTTGACGTATCAACACTGAAGATGAGTAACAGAATCGCAGAACTATTAGAACTCCAAATGCACCTGGAATATGCCAGACGCCTCCTGGACGAGCTGGCTATGGAGGCTATTGCAGAAGAAGCCAGGAAAGAGGAGGAGGAAGAGAAGAAAAAGAAAGAAGAGGTGAAGGAAAAGAAGCGAGGGATCCTGCCTCACCTCATGCTAAGAACTGTGTGTGAGGTCAAGCCTGAGGTAAGGACACCAACGCCTCCACAATCACCACTTCCACAACAAAGACAGCCACAGCCTCTACCACCAGTACCACCAGTACCAAGAGCGGCTGTCCCCCAGGCAGAAAACTGTGAGCAGGAAGCATTGGAGGAATTAGAGAGACAGCGGCAAGAATGGGAGCCACAGAGACCTCATCATCCCGGGTCTGGCATAGGAGAAGACAGAGGGAACAAGTATTCACTATCCCTCAAAGTGAAACCTGGGATGACGAGGCCACTCAAGCCCCATCTGCGCTCCCAGTCACACGCATTAATTGGGAGAATGACAGGCGCCGGCGATGCGTGTGTGGGGCACGGCCTGGGAAATGTCATCACTAAACGGGTGCATCTGAAGTTCTAAAAAAACAGCCCTTCTCAGGACTATCCAGATCTCAAGAAAATAGAGACTGTTCAGTTTGCCAATCTGTGTGAATGTGAAGCAGTGTGACTATAAACACTAACTTTTTTACTGATGTGTGTGTATGTGTGTGTGTTTTGCGTTCGCGTCCGTTTGTGTGGATAGTAAGCATGGTGTGTTTTATGCATTCGCTTTCGTTTCTGTGGATAGTATATGCGGTGTGTTTTACGCATTCCAGTCCTTTTCTGTAGATAGTAGGTATGGTGTGTCTTCTCTCTTCCCGTTTGTGTGGATAGTATATTGTGTGTTTTATGCATTCGAGTTCGTTTCTGTGGATAGTATAGTGTGTTTTATGCATTCGCGTTCGATTCTGTGGATAGTAGATATTGTCATTATTTTTTTCTTTCTCCCTTTCTTTTGTGTGTGTATTGGTCTTTGTCCTTATACAACTCCCTTTATCCATATCAGATTCATTCCTCCTACCTACCTACCTACCTGCAATATCGCGCATTCAGGTCAGCCAGTTCAGTGACGTCACTGGAGCTAGAAATTTTGAGGCTATAAATATAGACTTGGGTTTTTCCAATGGGAATTTGCACAAGTTGTAGCTATAAATAGATACATGAGTGTTTATTCACGATCGTCCCACAAGTTGAGACTATAAATAGTTACTAGGTTTATCCATTTTAGTCTAAACCAATGCAAACTAATGTTAAGGGACATGTTTAGTCTCAGTTAAATTCTGGGACAAGTGGATATTATAGTGTGTTTTATGCATTCGCGTACGTTTGCGTGGATAGTAGATATTGGTTTTTTATCTTTCTCCCTTGTGTGTGTGTGTGTGTGTGTGTGTGTGTGTGTGTGTGTGTGTGTGTGTGTGTATATTGGTCTTTGTCCCTATAAAACTCCCTTTATTCCTATCAAATTCATTTCACCTACCTACCTACCTACCTACAGTTTCGCGTATTCAGGTCAGCCAGTTCAGTGACGTCACTGAAGCTAGAAATTTTGAGGCTATAAATATAGACTTGGGTTTTTCCAATGGGAATTTACACAAGTTGTAGCTATGTTGGGATTGGTGAACAATTTCAATCCGTTTATTCTTTCTTGCCTAAATTATTTTTTTATTCAATTGTATAATTTATGTTTAACTCCCAAAAACATTGTTCTCTTACCTAATTTGTTTTTTAGTCGGTGGTAGAATTTGGGTATGATAGATTAATGTTCATCAATCTGTCGAATCGAAAGCAAATGCATACAACATACACTATACTATCCACAGAATCAAACGCGAATCGAACGCGAATGCACAAAACTTTGGATAGAAATGAAATCGGTGGCATGACGTCACGGTATTTGCCACATTGCTGCAAGCGTCCAGTACCATGACGTCACCCTACCTGTTCCATTCCTATTGTCCGTATACAAAATTCCCATTGTCGCTATACAGGCCCAGGGTGTGCCATTTGTCGCTATAAATCTTGTCGCTATACAGGCCAGGTTGTGTGGATCTGTAATGTATTTTCCCATTGTCGCTATATCGCCCCACTATACTACTCACATGTAACTATCTTAAACTCATCATAATGGATCCTAGTTGAAAAATTAGTAGTGATTAAATTGTTATTTTAGAATAATACGAGAAAGTGAAGTTCTATATTAATTACTGAAATTACAGCATTAACTCTATGTATGTTAAAATCTTTAACTAGCGACATTGTTAAAGCGACAGAGATATTCGTCAAATAAAAACTAAGTAAATTAGAAAAGTAACTAAAATCTAAAATTAAATTAGACACACATGTCTTGCTATATCGATTCTTAAACCTGGCTATTACGTGCTGCTGCACATATCCAATGAATTTGGGCTTCAGACGCTCTGTTGCCTCCATGATGTGCACCGGCTTCTGGAAAACGATTCGAACTTTCCCGGGCCTTAAATGCCGTATAATTAGAAATTTGCTGGAAAACTGTAGAATGTTGGAAGACTGCTGGAAAACTGTTGTATGTTGGAGAAGTTGGAAAATTGTTGGAAAATAGTAACGCGTCTTGAGACTATAATTCTATGAAAAACTGATTATTATTTCCAACTAAAAATATATATTTATTGAAGTTGCCATCAGGGGTAAATACTTTATTGCAAATTTATCCCAAATCCATTGCTGAACCACAGTTTCGTAACTCATATCGCTCAATATACGGGTATACTATACTGGACCTATCTTGCTCATGCTCAGTGATCTATCAACAGCAATGGCAGAGACCTACGAAGGTTACCCTCAGTTATGGATCAAATGAAGCCCAGTATTTTCTATACGGATGGATGACATCTATTAAATATCATCTCCAGTAATCAAGTATGATCTTCGCAGTCGCGCCCAATATGCAGAATGTCTCCTAATCATGTTAAAGTTGCAAATGCGTCGTTCGAATCGTTGGCAGGTCAGACGTACATATACAAATTACATGTACTCTAATCAAGCAGATAGTTCCAGCAGCCATTATATTTTTAACCGTGACTAATGTTCTTCCTATTTTAAAAATGCACTTGCTGAAAAACAAAAACCAGTTGTGTAGTATAGTAATTCTGTTAATCTTATTTGTCGTTGATTAAAGTGTTTCACGAACTATCATCAAATACCGTAAAGAATAGAAAACTTCGAATGTTACATGTATCTTCTAGATAATGTTCGTATGCACTATCCACTATCTAATTTGGCCAAATACATTTTGCTACGGAGAACGACAAATCTTGCGATAGGAAGCGATCAGTTCTCGACCGTCAATTTTCTGATCACCTCTTTATTAACACTGTCGTGCAATTTTTTGCTTTTAAGATAATCAGAAAGGTGAAATGTATATTTGTCGGCGTACATGTCCACATAAACATCTTCTGTCGTTGTTTTCTTAATAAAAACTGTTTGTATCCGTGAATAATAATTCAGCATTTTGTCTAGCTCTTTGGATAATTTCTGTGTTTTTTTCAAACACGTTTCTTACTATTTACGCTGAAAAAAATTTTAATACGCGATGAAACATGATTAATTTGACACAGAGCTAAATTCACAGTCAATGACCTTTTCTAAAGAATCACATACCGATTTTTCTCATAAGTTTCGGTGCCAATTTAGCTGTCGTGCTAATTGCGCAATCTAAGTTCGATTTGAGATCGGCAGTATAAGTATCCAGCATGTCGTCAGTGACTATTAAACTTTGTCGCACTAACGTGCAGTTCGTGTAAGTTTTCAAGATAATGTAGATCCACTTTTACAAAGTATCCTGCATCATCATCGCTGCTGAACATTTTTGCGGTAAACATTTCTGAATTCATACACGAAAAATTCACGTGTTCATTAGTTGTGGCATCGCCCACTCATAAACATTATACGAAACAAAATAAATGATGCATTTTAACTATTTTATCGGGTTATAATTTGACAATTAAGTGTTGTATTCGACAGAGTATCTGTGCATGATCACGGTTATATCCTCTCGAATTCATTTTGTAATGAAATTGAACATGTCCAGTTCTTTTAACAGATCTAAGGTGACACTGCTAATTTTCAACGCGGCATCACACGATAGTATCGGCAAAAAATAACACCAACAAGGATCAAATCCATAATAGTTTAAACATACATCCCTAAAATGTTCGAATACATCTGTGAGCAATAAATCGTCCGTGGTCGAATATAATTCGTGATAATCCTAGAGGGTTCTCAAGTCAGACGCATTTGAAACACACTGTGCATGATTTTAATCCGCATCTGAGATTCCAGAACCGTTTAATTTACTATAAACCGCGTCTTTGTCAGATGATGAAGTCTCTGCAAACGTATCCCAATCGGATATGTATTTGAAAGGGTCAACTTCTTTCGGCGTCACGACATCGGCTTAATCACCGAAAGGTTCTGAAATATACTTAAATTCTTTTCTGAAAATTATCGATGAATCTCACTTTTCCTAACGACAACGAAATTTCCATGTTCTTTGGAATGCATTTGATGTTATGTGGGAATTTTTCGAATTATTTCACGATCAAGTACGCGTTGTACCCTCGTAAATGGTTAATTATCGAAGGTACGAAATACTTTACTTTTAATAATTGGAGGTCTGTGTGTGAGAGCTTGATTTGTAACGTAGCTTTAACAGTTTTTCAGTCCTATCGCTACAATGTCTGCAGTGTGGCGGTTTATAGTGATATCTGGCACTGAGAGATCATGCCGCAGACATGTAGCATGATGTCCCACCCAGTCACATTACCCTGACACCAGGCCAATCATTCTTAGCACTAACCTATTAATACTGAGCTCCCAGCGAGGCAGCTTGTAGTACCAGTTTTATGAGTCTTTGTTATGGCTCTGTCGGGGTTCGAACCCGCGACATCCCGCGTCTCCGAGGCGAGCGCTCTAACCACTAAGACACCGGAGCGGTCAAAAATTGGGGGTAACAAGCATTGTGAGTAGCACCGTGGTATTTTTCGGTAAAACGACACAGTCTTAATCTAATGGAGATCTGCAAATGTAGCAATCTACACCGCTATCTGAACTGATTCCATCTTGATCAGCGAAAATCATTTTTACTGGATAATGAGATTTACCTCTACGATGAAATCGTTCACGAAGTTTTAGACACAATTCAGCCCGCGATATAATTTAACGCACACAATTTTATACGCGTAACCGCACGTTGTATGTTCCTAATTAACCCTGGGCGACCATTGTTTCCGGATCGTGGTCATCGCCTAGTACGGTTATGTTTAGCACTTCAAAATCCGGATAAATCACAAAAGGATTTCCCATCTGTCCTTGAAGATTGACAAAGGATACTTTTCCTGTTTTGTGGAATTGGTTCCATTACAATGACTCGAATGCAATCGAATCCGTGATGGATTACGTTTTGTGTGTAGAAAAGATTTTAAACACTTTCCTAGAAGAATATTTAACATTTCCTTTGAGATACCAGCTTGTTCACGATAGGTGAAACAATTCCGATGCAGCAATGATGTCCATCGCGATTAACAGCGCAATGAGCTGGCTCATCGATGTACATGTAAATAAAATGGAGATCATTATCGATGTGAGATTATCTGAGCGGTTAAATGCTAACGTTATGTCCAAATGCATCGATTCTGATATCATTTTGCTTTTCAAATACCCTTTATAATCTATCTGAATTGGAAAATAAATTCCTGTAAAAGTTAGCATGCCGTGATACGCGATAAATTGATTCATATGCTCTGGGTAAACCCCATCTGGATGTAACGATGATATCACCATCCGCACAAAATATGGATTATCGTTATTTTTCACATTAACATAAGCCATGCCTGCTCTAATTTGATCGAAACCACGAACTCGTTCTAAGAGGATTATATTAACTGTGTTGCCGACGACACTAATCACACCAACAATATAGATCTCGCTCCGTTTCTCTGAATTTTTCCGACATCGTCCGACAGTTTTATGATTATCGCCCTTAAATATATATCTGATCTAAACATATCGCTGATTGAGGCGTATCAAATTCGCTTCAGTTTCGTCCTAAGGTTCTTTACTAAACTCAACTTGGACGATGACATTAAATTTAATTCCGCCATGTATTTTCAATTCGTTAAAGAGCACCTGTAAACTTCCGATCATTCCGATGCCATCTATCGATAACGGATCATCCTCAAAATGAGTTTCGAAACTATTGTCCAAATCAGTAAATGCCTGGAATCGTTGAGTGAACTATCCCATTGTATATATAGCATATGGTTATTACTTGACCACTTTACACAGTCGATTCACTACTGAATCAAATTAGAGAATAAGATGAATGAGTATAATGGATTCATTACAACGCTGTGTTGATCGTATGACAATAAATTAGGAAGAACATGAGGATATTCCCGCATCTGTAGATCTAAGCTATTTCAACAAAATGATCGCTCTGGCGAATAACGATTTGAATTATATTGCAGAATACTTTATGATAATGTTGTTGACGATCAAGAACCTGATGAAGTCAACTTTTGTTTTATAACATCAACGACTGGTGCAGCGGTGTAATGGCAACTATCACATCCGGAATAAACTAACATAATTTAATTTTGACGAGGCACAACAGGGTAAATTTTATGAAATCTTTAATCGCATCATGAGATTATCTTTACCAGGTCAAAAAAAAAAAAAAAAAAAAAAAAAATTTTAAAAATTTAAAAAAAAAGATCAACTTCGAGTACATGTTAAAATGCATTTTCTTCGCGAAGGGATTACAGACCTTGCCTAGATCTGTCTGCCGGTTCTGGTAAAAGTGTTTCTACCAAATACGATAAAATTATTTGCAATGCACTGAAAAATCTTTGAGTTTGGATATCATTGATAACTGTTGTCTGAACCACGAATTAAATTTATCGGGATAACCCGAACTATTTGATAAACCTTTCTCCTTTATTCGCTAAAATTTGTTCCACCCTAAAATCTTAATCGGTCTTTTGTAGCTCCAGTTCGCAGCAAAACATCATTCGATCGGTTCACCTGAAGAGTCCTAAAGTTTTTGTTACATCGATTTCACTGTAGCTTCAAGTGATTTCAGAAACGCCTTAACCTAGTCCCTGCCTCTCTACAACAATATTGGCTCAGATTTCCCGTCACAAGTAACTCCCTTATAAATAGAACCCACATGGGAAGTCTGTTATGACAGATTTTTGATGAAGCCTTCCAGTTCATAGTGAAGACATTCGAAGTCAGCGTAGGTGATCTAAGGGACGTTAGTATTTCGTTGCAACGCAACAGATATGGGAATATATTGCCAGTTTCTGACATTATTGTTAACTGAGTATTTTGACTTTATCCCAGGAGAGTAACGATCATGGTCAGTGAGTTGTTGTTGGATGTTGCATACATGCAAGCAGCGTCTGAATTGAAAGTTCCCATCTGCCTGCTTCCAGGGTCGGTTATGCAACAGGGCTAGATTTTTCATCCATACATATTGAGATACCGATTTTGAATCAATCATATAAATCAGTAACAACAAATGAATTTGGGTTCATTAAAATTTTCCATGATGTTCATGTGAGAATTGTTCAAGCGGAAACAATCCTTATTTCCCAACTGAACATATTAACAGCAATACCTTTCAGAAATGTTTCAGATTTGTTCAATGTGGCCTTAATAACCTGTACAGGAAACTCAATACAACTAAAATTAAGTTCACCCAGGTTCTTCCATTATTTTCGAGGCTGGTCTTCATCGTCGATAGCAGGATATGGCGCGGATAAAGTCGACCATTCCAAACATCGAATATCGATGCTTTATACATATACTACTGTCAGAGGTGGAACCCTCGCTGGCGTGGTATATAACTGGATCCACCAAACGATTGATATGGAGAGATATGTACATCGCTTTGTGAACATCAGTGAAATGTCTATCCATACAAAGCATTGGTGTATTTCTCCAACGTCTCGAAAATCTATTCAAAACTTTGATTAATTTCGTCATTGACTCCCTTGATGTTTTATAGTTCTGGATATTGTGAGCACCGCTGTGATTTCACATTACAGTAGTTTTAAATCAATTCTTGTCCCGACTTAGCGGCATAACCAAATGCGCATTAAGGACACTATCTGTTTTAACTCCAGAATAGTCAGACTGCTGTAGCACCGAGATGATTCCATGCATCATGTTTGATAAGAGCTGCCGAGCGTCTTTACATTTCTTGTATGTGTTGTGGAATTCGAATTCACCACTTACATTCATCAACGTACCTAGTAGCATCAGTAACAACAGTACATCCAATACGTATCTTTGTTCATCCCGAAGACGGTTTTGTTCATTACGATGTCGGTTTTGTTCATCCTCATACACGTCGCAAAAATCGATGTTTTTCTTGGACTTCTTGGTATACGTATATTACGCTCGCATGTAAATTGTTTCAGTTGTCCTGCACTTGCTGTTGCTGCAACCAATGGTGAATTTGCATCTGGCTTATTACCTGGATAGCATCATCACCAAGAGCAACTATAGGTCTAAAAAGTTCACATATTTCACATTTCACAATACGATTTGGTATTTGCATTGCATGCTGACATGCAATTTATTTTACTTGGTGTGAAGTTGTCATATTTGCATAAGGGAAAGCGTTCTCCAGTTAAGATGTCCGTGAATAACTAGTTGTTTAATGTTTCTAGTATACCAGGATAATAACATGGGAAATACGTGGGTGGGATAATTGCCATGTGATTTTCTAATTCACCAGTTCGCGCATAACATTTAAATGCAGTTACTCGTGATTGTTGTGCTTTATCACGAATATACTCATCAGCTTCAGTAGCAATAGCAGATTCAATACGACGGCGGCAGTTACGTTCATCCTCAAACACACCTATTATTGTTAGTATATCAGCGTTCTTGCGCTTCTTGGCATTTTTATATTACAGTAACGTTACTATTGCTTTAGCAACTGGTGGCGGAGTTGCATCTGAGTATGGCTTATCGGTGATAGAAAGTTGATGCAGCGCAAATATGGGTCTCACTAATTCAAGTTTGTCAGCTATTCTGATTCAACTTCATATTTATATTCCACGTTGTTATGCAATTTCTTTTAACTAATACACAGTTGGCATTCTTATATAAGGGGAAGTCATTCTCTAATTGAAAAGGATTGCAATAATTTGTATTAATGTGTGTACTTGACCAAGATCACACACTAAAATGGCTTCAATACTATACATTATGTCGTTTATGTCTATGTTCGTTTCGGTTGTTTGTGCAGTCACAAGTGTCAGA